>JBBPOY010000183.1:0-14579 GCA_038091675.1 Leccinum proliferum | reverse complement strand
CGGGGGAATGGAACGGATATTGTAATAGGGGCGGTCTTCCATCCAGCATCTCCATCCAGCCACTCCGGTGTGCCATTCGAATCCATCTGACCCAGTTCCTTGTCAATTTTCGCCCATTGTACGCCTCGGACGTCTTCCGTTTGAAAGTCCTTGCTCCCAATGATGTTAAGTAGTTTCTTGAAACTATCCTTGGACTTCCGAGATCCTTGAGTCCAATACCAATCACCCAGACGGAGCGATGTTTCATTGGGGTATGGGTAGAAAGGGTTAGATTTGCCGGAACTGGTACAGCTACCTAACTCGTCCGTCGAGAGAAGCTGATGAATTGTATCGTACGCCGCAGACGAATCTTCTTCGGAATGGTCCTCGGGGTCGCGAGATGGTAGAGAGTCTTTGTCGTAGCATCGCAGCAGCCCGAAAGAGTTCGGCTGAGTCTTGTAGACCTCAGGCGGCTTTGACGCATTATTCACTAGCAAGGGATGTAACATTGGAAGTGGTGGCGATGAGAGCAGCTGGCTTTGTGACGGGTGTGAGGGAGAGAGCAAAGCTTCGGCGGGAGGCAATGGCAAGGGGGGCTCAGGGAGGATGTCCCGAAATCGCTTGGGGAGACGACGCTGTTCTCGACGGGACCTACGCAATGACAGCGGCAGGGACTTCGTTTCGGAAGCGGTTGGGGAGGGTTGACGATTGGAGCTGGACTCGGTCGCATCCTAGGATGAAACATCAATATTGATTTTTTTTGTTCCAAATCAAGGATTGGTAGGACTCACATTGACAAGATCGTCATTTGAACTACCAGGAAATTGTACGTCCGAGCGCATGCATGTCCCTGAGCCTCCAGACCGTTCGACTTCAAGCTCCAAGTCATTATGACCAGTCTGAAGGCGAACTTTCTTCCTGCGGTAAGATTCCTTGGCCACTTCCAGCGCATTTGAGAGGCGCTTTTTGCCTCTCGGACAGACACGCTGGTGTCTTGTAAAGCCTCCGGCATCGTCGTAAGACCGTCCACAAGCACACATTCGGGAGTGTACGGCACTGAAGTTGCCTATCATGGAGTGAAATCACGATGAGCCCCGATTGATGATAGACTTGAACTTGATAGGCTTGAAGGACCAGCTTCAGAATCATGCGCATCTACAGTATTAGTAAATTTGTCAGTGCTTCAAGTTAGTACTGCGGCTGCGGTCAGTGTTCACTCAACCTCGCACCGATCGCGTAACTGGTAAACGCCGCGTTTACGTAGGCAGTGGCAGGTTGTAGCAGGGTCACCGAGGTTCTTCAGCCTTCGGGTGTCGAACTGCCTTTCTTCAAATTAATGAATCAGCCGAAGAAACCCGACGATACCATTTTATTACCGAGTAACTGTGGTGAAATCTTCGAAGAGTCACGACGTGAGATTCCGGCGACCGGAAGCGAACATCAAACTGCTCCGAAACGGATGGTCCGTCTCTTCAAGACTCTCAACTCTCGAATACAAAAGCATCCGTAGCCACCAACTTCCGACTCTGGAAATTATATAGCACAACCCTACGGGCACTCCTGAACCCTGGAGATACCGCAGCAGGTTGTAGCAGTGTCACCGAGGCCCTTCAGCCTTCAGGCTTCGTGTGTCGAACTGCCCTTCTTCAAATTAGTCAACCAGCCGAAGAAACCCGACGATACCATTTTATTACCGAGCAACTGACTGTGGTGAAATAGAGTCTCGACGTGTGCCAGATTCCTTTTTTTATTGGACAAGCGTGATTATTGCGTAGCAACTGACAAGTCTAGTCTACACAATACGCTAAGGCGGAGGCCATGGGGGACTCCGGTCGTGTGCCAGATTCCAGCGACCGGAACTTGGAAGCGAACATCAAACCGCTCCGAAACCAGCTGGGTCCGCTATACGAAACGGATGGTCCGTCTCAGACTCTCGAATACAAAAGCATCCGTAGTAGCCACCAACTTCCGACTCTGGAAATTATATAGCACAACCAAAAATAAAAATAAAAACAGCGAACACTACTACTGAGTGATAGAAACTTCCTGTCAGGAAACCTTTTTTCAGGAAAGACAGAGATTCCGATAAGAGTACGCCATGTCTTCCTCACGCGTTGTCGTCCGTTTCGACGCCTACATCATCTTTTCGTGAATGTTACGGGTCCCAGGTCGGAAAAGGCGGAGGTCGTGGCGAGATATGCCAGTCGCTTGGGATAGCGCATCCAGCATCTGGTCATTCTGCTTATCGTTGACACTGTCGGTTAGAGCCTGAGGTACCCAGCCTTTACCATGATAGAATTTCATTGTCCGGGGAGCCAGTAACTCCTGAAAGGTCCACCCACGCGTGAACCAAACGTCATCCCTGAGGTCGTCAACAGATGTCGCCAGAGCCAAGTATGCAATGCACACGTGGGCGTCGCGATACCACTTGAACGTGGACCGGATCGCCTCTTCGAGCTCGGTGCTGCTATCTTTATTGATGCAGCACGTATCCGACCAAGCTAGACGGCAACCATATCCCGCAGCCTTTTCGCAGAATCGCCAAACATCAGGTTCGCCTCGTTCGAGCCACCGGTGGGAGAATGTTGTGTACTTGAGCTTTCCCCGCACGAGGGACCTGACCGCTTCCTCTCTTGTAGGTGAAGAGCGAGCAGCGGCATTCTGGACGACTCTGTCTATGTCTGCTTATGTGACTGCCATCATGTCTCTGCGGAACATGTTTTTGACCCATTGTCGAGAGACAAGCTTCTTCTCTGGGACGTGTACGAGGTAGGTCGGTAGCTCGTTCAAGTTGACGTAGGTGACGTAAACTTCCATGACGAGTCTGGCAATGCAGGCATTGTTGGATCGTACACACTGCATCGGCGCGATATAGTCCCGAATGAAGCATGGCTCTTCTGACCCTTCGAAACTAGCTATCCTGAGGGAATCCAGAGACGGAATATGCTGATGTGGCAGCAGTTTAGCAAACAAACACGATGTGGAAACATGGTGCACTTACGTCAACGACGGAACTTCTCCGAGTCATCTCCCGCAGGTCCAGGTGGTAACCTGACCCTGATACCCCTTCGACTGCTCTCAGGCTTGCCAAACTTGAATATTTACTCGGCCCAACGCAGATTCTATCGCTACTAATTGAGTATATTCCGAGACCAAGATCTGTCCGTGAGGAAATATAGTGCGGACGTCTTTGATTCCGTCCCGCTTTAGTTTGTGGAACTTTGCCTAGGTTTATGCAGCTCAGCAAACCTGCAAGGAGTAAGAGCAGGGCATAAGATGGGCCTTTAGAGCAGTTTGCTCTTCTTCTGTCAGCGCAGACTCCATCACGGAGTGAACGAGGTCTTCGAAAAAATTGCCCATTATCGGTGGGCTTAGTACAGGGACAAGGGTCCTGGCGGAGGCAGCGATCAACGCACCCTTCTTCCTTTTAGTATATGTAGCACATGCCTGTACTGTGCGGACTTCCCGACACGTGTTCGAACCCGTACTACTCCTATGGGGCACGGGTTACCAGAGCTCTCAAGGGTCCAGGAATGGATGAATCGTTCTTGGACTAGAAATCGTTTATAATTTGACGAAGTAAAGTTACAGATGCCGGCGGCCGGCCGAACGAAAATCACAATCAGGGGACGGAAAGGGACGAGAGACAGAAATTATGTTGCTTGCATCTTGGCCCCTCCATAGGAGAGACCTGAATTCTGAATTGTTCTCGATTAATTTTACCATAGGTCATGCAGTGCATCATTGTCGGACAACCTTGTTAATGTTACAGAACGCAGGAGTAATACATGTACAAGCCCAAAAACAGCAGGAATAGTGGGACCTAAGGGTGAAGGTAAACTGAAAACGTAGTGGTAATACTTACATTGCCGCTAGTTTGGGTCTTGACCGACATCCGTGGCGACAATCCATTCAGGGAAACCTTCGAAGTCAATCTCCTAAATCAGACGTGAATGGTGAGCGGACTCGGAAGGGATGGGCTGAACGTCGAGATGTTTCCATCGGGCTCGCGCCACGGTGATGAGCGCCAAGCGAGCGGGATAGGTAGTATGGTTGCTGAAGGGGTACAACCGTACAAGGGCGCTCGCATAAGCTGTCGGACGAACTTATCTCTTGAGGCTCAGCGCTCAGCGCTAGGCGCCGTGGGAAGGAGCCACGCTTAGTGAGCACAAGATAAATTCATTTGCGGGCCCGGATCTGCGCCCGGATCCAGGCTCCTTTGTGCCCGACAAAACTCTCCAGGCCCCTGTCGTGGGAGTGGGAGAACCACTCACTTTTCCGTCATGTTTCCATGGTGACTTTCTGGCGATACAAACACAATTGCCTTCGGCACGATTCTTTACGTACAGGTTTGGTGTCATGTAAGAACAAATGAGAAACAAATGTACTCCTTATGCACATATACCACAAAGACCTTTCTACTGCTCATCAATAAGATCACATGAAGGTGAACGAGGAAGGGAGGAGGATGAAGAGCTAGGGGATTCAGATGAACCATCCCGTAAATCAATTTCTTCTTCGAGGCAATCAAGTTGTGCGCTCGTGATTGCCACGGACAGCAGGTCTTCGGTGTATGATTCGTGTTTGAAATCCATGAGACTTTTCATATCAGGCACTTCAGCTTCGGAGAATTCGGACGCGTCGGCTTGGTGCAGCCAAATGAGGTAATTGGAGTAGTGTCGGGCCTCTTTCAACTCCCACGACGAGGCGATGGCACGAAATCGTTTGTGCTCCCGGCTTGCATGCTTCATCAAAACGACCTCTTGAAGGGCCTTATTGGGTAAATGTTTTATGCCTGCTCTGAGGAGCGGCTTACCCTGCAACAATGTTACCTGCCAATTCACAATGAATATGTTTATGAGATAATACCTTCTGAACTTGACCGATGGACAGTCCAAAGTCTCCTCCAGGCCTGAGTGTTTTCTCAGTGAAACGCTGCTCTAGGGAACTTAACAAGAGAGGTCGGCGATAAGGAGCGTATGACCTGGGTGAAGAAGTGTGGGATTTGGGGTCATCATCCTTCGATCGTCGATCAGACTCCCCACTATGTGAGGAAACAGAAGTGGTAAAAGCACTCGGAGAAGACGGAGGATGGGGATGGGAGCAAAGGGAGAGGTCTGGGGAGCAAGATGGAGGAACGGAGACTCCATCCGCAGAAAGAGGGAAAGGTCCTGTATTGAAATCGCCATTTGCGTCAAAGGCAGCTTGACCATGAAGGAGGGTAGGGCCAGGGGAGGTCCGAATCATGCTAGAGTGGTGGTATTGAAGGTGTTTTACTGGGAGGGGGGAAGAAGCGTGAGAATACTCGCTGAACTTTGGCAAGGGAAGCGGAGCCTGAAAGGCTCTAACTCGGACACTTCATTCGATCGCTGTGTCATATGCATTGATGAACATTTTACTGCATGATGAGTCGAGCAGCCCTCCGACTTGAACTGAGTAATGTCATTGTGTGCCAAGCCATCGGTAGCCCAAGATGATTTGATTGTCCCAGAGCAAGAGGCATCGCGTCCACAATCTTGTCTCAATGCAAACTGAGTTGACATAGATAATTCTGAAAAGGTAGACTTTCTTTAGCATTGGCGGTGATAACTGAGGTGGGCCGGTGACCTACTCAATAAGTGACCATGGCAGCAACATCCCTGAAGTGTTCAAAGGCGGAGGAGAAATCAGTAGGGCAGTCGTTAGCATAATTGGTTGAAAATTGTGATAATGTTTACTTGTGGGGATTGCTCGATGCGTTAAACAATCGAGGATACTTAATGCTCTGCCTTTCGGTTGCCAGGTCAAATGGAAGGTTAAAAAAAACGGGGGGTGGCCGATATCTTTGAGAAATTCGCCCGGGTATGCGTGGAACATCTTCATAACGCTCCTCCTTCAGCCAACAGGGAGTTGAAGCCAAAAGGACCCGCTATCCAAGAATAAAAACCCTGGCATAATGTGGCATTCGCAGCTGTTGAGTCAGGCAGCCTAATGAGGACGAAAAAAAAAAACAGGAGTGGCTTGAGGGTCGGAGGCGAACGGCTCAGCGAGCCACACGCCGTGAGGTGGTTTTTTGAAAGTTAGAAAGAAAGGCCATCGCCTCCTGAGTCTGAGAGCCCTAGAATTTCAAAACGTGCCGCATCAATACATAAAGTACTTACGTTAGCGGACGCGGATCGGTGCCTTTTTACGTCGTCTTAGTATGGGTAGAACAAATCCGAGTCATAGTGCCAACGAGACGAGATTTTGCTGTAGCGAGATAGTCTTGTGTAGTCGACAGATCTAGAGTTTTCGTCCGCTGTGGAGACAAGTGTGTCACCTAGTATTCCGAGCTACCGACTCGGAGGGATTTACAGCCCAATTCAAGTGGGAGTCGGTTGGTCATCCCAAGACAAGTTGGAACCCTTAGCAAGTTACATACTAGTACGTAAGGAAACTCGGCTGAGGCAGACGGCGACTCTGCCAGCTGCACCCAGTGCTGATTCGGATGCGATATTAAACACGTGAGATGAATCTGTACGCATGCTCAAGTACGTCCTATTCGCATAACTAACCGGTTCCTTCCGATCTCCCAGCGAACTTGTGCATAAGATATATTCTTTCAACTTAGAAGTTAGACGCCGTTCTCTGAAAGTTGGGTTACCTGGTAGTGGTTCTCAGAGGACCGCGCCCAGGACTGCTTACTAGAATTAATGATTCTAGCGATTGTGCTCGGATAGTCTAACCGATTATTAGTCAGTCTATGATTCAGACTCAGACTCCTCCCCGCCTGAAATTCCCCCAGTCACCATTTCTCGACCTCACTGGACCGCGAAAAAGATCCCATGCCCACCAGAACCACGCCCCACCGACCGTGTCTCATTTGCTTCGCGCCGACACTGCCTATGTACACCAACTTCCATTTGCATTTGTATTTGGTCCATTTCTGGTAGCGTATCTCAACTAGGTACGTCCTACTTTACATAAGTCTTCAAATCTTTTGGCCGGGTCCATCTGCTCCTATATGGTTTACCTACTATAGTCACAAGCCGAGTGGGGGACTTGGCGTGGGAGCGCCGTTACGATTAGGTAACAGCTTAGTCATATCAAGGCCCTCCGGGCAGTCCTGGAACCACTAAACACGAGCACAATGTGACCAACTATATGTGGCATGTAAACTGATCCTGTTGTCGGATGCAGGCCCGGATCTGTGGAATCTGGGCAGACCTTGACATTCCCACGAATTAATGGTTTGAAAGACCCCCTACGGGTCCAGGAATTGTGGCTGTGACATTTCGTCGCGGAGACGAGGCAGGGCCCAGGCAAGTACTCTCGAGTCTCGACCGTGCTCTCCTGTTGCTTGATGCGGCGTCGTCCTCGTATATCCCAATTCTATATCTCCCTGTCCCCGAGCCCCGGATCCGTGATACCCTCGCAACCTTGCACGTCGACCCCGTCCTCGTTAACACTGTCAACGGCATCTCCGTCAACATCAGGCGCAAGCGCATTCGTTATCTCACCAATGAGGATGGCACCATTGAGGTCAAGTCTCTGCACAAAGGATACCTACGGTACGTTGATCCATGCCTCAGCAGTTCACAATATTTGATTTCTTACTCTCCACTGGCAGGCAGGTCTGATCTGCTCGGCTTCATTGCGCGACCTCACGGCGTCATCCCCACACGACGAACTTCTCTTCGGAGCACTGCTGCTCAGAGGTTCTCACGCCCTCATGCACCGTTCGTTGCACCGCCTTGTCATACCCAACGCCATCTCCATCACTCTGGCACCTCCAATCGTCTTCGGCCTCTCCCGGTTTCCCTTCTGCTTGTGATACAGCAACAGCTCGAAAGGGATGCGGACGGCAACTTGAAGGTCACATTCTTTGAACCGAACGTGTCGGGGACGGTACGTACGTGTCTGATGAATGGAATGGGCAAGAAGGCGGACGAGGTGAAGAGCGAGTTCAAGGCCTATAATAACGCTGCCGGCGCTGGAAACTCATGCCGTACGGTGTTCAGGGACTGGATGCGTTTGCACGATCGAAGAGGAGTCCGATCGGGTACGACTCGGAGGCATTCATCCGAACTCTCGTCACGACTGGGCATCTCAAGGGCGCTGCGAGCTACGTAATACGGTGCTACAAACACTATCAACGCACTATGGAGAATGTGCATAGGTCATCTACACCACCTCCCAACACCCCAGATATTCACAGGGTGATCCAGCTATGTTATCGTCAGCCTGTGAGGTGCAATGATTTCTTCGTCTCGCGCGGTCGATCGCTCGACGATCCCCATCCATGCCAGCATCCTCCCTCTTGGTTGGCCATTTCGACATACCCTCGTGTTCTAACTTCTCCCCGCCGACCTGCATCATGTCTCTGCGCGTTCTTCCGGCCCCACATTTATCCTTTGTATCTGCACTCCCAAGCATCTCGCCTCGTTACCATTAGGCAGCAGCTTACTTCCACCACCGTCTGACTGTCATCATGGCAGACAAACCGCAAAGGTGGGCGACACTGATTTTCGCAAGAAATGGGACAAGCAAGAGTATGCAGAACGAGCGCGAAAGAAGGACGAGGAAGAACGCCAGCGCGATGCAGGAGAACGAAGTACGTATGAAGCAGGGTGTTTCCTATCTCGATCTCCGTCGTGATAATTTCATAGTAACCCTTCTCTACAAAAGCACCCCGGAAAGGGGGGCGAACATCAGCAAACCAACACTTGTCTAGACAGGTCTGGCCAGTACTGGACAGCTTACCTAGGGTGACAGATGTCCACAGCTATGTTCCCAACTGGCTAGTACTGGCCAGTACCCCTTAGTCTGTGACAGACTGTGACAGACTAGGGGTCTAGTGACAGACTGGTGACAGACTAGTGACAGTGTGACACAGAGTCTGACAGAATGTGACAGGGTTGTGACAGAGTGACACAGAGTCTGACAGAATGTGACAGAGTTGTGACAGAGTGACACAGAGCCTGACAGAATGTGACAGTGAGACCCAGTTCAATCCAAATGTTGCCAGATAGCTCATACAATGCCAACATGCAGAATGATAATCAAATCAAATCTATTGATGACTATACTATTTACATTTTGAACTATATATATATGAACTACTGGTATATAATGAACATAGACTGACCATCATCTAGTATCTACAATGACAACATAAGAAAGAAATAAGTCAATGGTAAATCAAAGAAACATTCAAATAAACTCACTTACCAATGTGCAAAGTCTATGAAGAAAGTTAAGAAAAGTTAGTCATTGAATCAAAGAAAGAAGCATACACATACCAGATACACAACCAATAGGATATAGTAGTGGATGATGATGTGTAATGATGTGTAGAAGTGTAGAGGTGTAAAAGTGTTGAAGTGTGGAAGAGGGATGGTAGTGGTTGAGGGAAGAAAGAGTGTGGGAATTAAAATTGAAGAGTGCTGGGTTTATATACCTGGTGGCTGCTGACTTCGAAATTTTACAATTTGTAAGCAACACAACACAAATATGGCAACTTATGTCAGCAACACAACACAAATTCTGCTAAGTCTTTCTGCTACATTGCTTGACACATTTGGCTACACATCTTGCTACAGATGACCAGGCACACTAACCAGACACTAACTATACATGACCAAGCACACTCCCCCAATATCCCTAACCCCCCCTAACATTGTGTTGCCTAGCACACTCCCCCAATATCCCTAACCCCCCCTAACATTGTGTTGCCTCCTAACCCCCCTCCTATCATTGTGTTGCCTCCTAACCCCCTTGCCTCCTAACCCCCCCTAACATTGTTTGCCTCCTAACTAGTCCTAACCAATCTTTGCCTCCTAACCCAGACTAACATTGTTTTGCCTCCTAACCCAGCACTGACCAAGAATGTGTTTCGCAAATTTGTACCGTGGGAATTACGCGCTTAGTGTTGGCTGTATCGGAGGTAGTGTGGACGAATACCTTTCATATGAATCACGGATCATGTGATTTGGTGCAGACGCGACCGAGATATAACCATTTTAGTGTCAGATGTCATTTTCGAAGAAATTGTGATTAAGCATTTGTGCTTATCGCATCCAAACACGTCCGATCCGTGGTTCGACGCCACTGGGTGATATGTGGAGGGGATTGATAGCCCCCATCTGAGCATTAGATCGCCAAGATCGGACATCACACCGCTGGGATATAGCCATTTTCGAGATTTATGGTGATAAAACATAGATTAGCTTTTGTGAAGCCAAACAGCGGTGGGAAAAATCGGACAAAATCAGGGATAATGGAATCCAATCATGGGAATCATTTCTTAGTCTGGAGTAAGCGCAATATATTTGTTATTTGGGGGTTAGGAGGTTCAACAATGCTAGTCTTGGTGAGGAATATTGGCAAAGCCAGGATCAAATGTAACTGAGCAATTAGCAGTGGGAAAAATCGGAAAAAATCAGTGATTATGGAAGTTAATCATGGGGATATGTTGTTAGTCTGGGTTAGGAGGCAAATATTGGTTAGTCCAGGTTAGGAGGCAAAACAATGTTAGGGGGTGTTAGGGATATTGGGGAAGACATTGGTTAGATATGGTTAGGAGGCAAAACAATGTTAGGGGGGGTTAGGAGGCAACACAATGTTAGGGGGGGTTAGGGATATTGGGGGGGAATATTGGCAAAGACATTGGTTAGATATGGTTAGGAGGCAAAACAATGTTAGGGGGGGTTAGGGATATTGGGGGGGGATATTGGCAAAGACATTGGTTAGATATGGTTAGGAGGCAAAACAATGTTAGAGGGGGTTAGGGATATTGGGGGGGAGATATTGGCAAAGACATTGGTTAGACCTGGTTAGGAGGTGACACAATGTTAGGGGGGGTTAGGGATATTGGGGGGAGGATATTGGCAAAGACATTGGTTAGACCTGGTTAGGAGGTGACACAATGTTAGGGGGGGTTAGGGATATTGGCAAAGACATTGGTTACTAGTGGTTATGAAAAAGTGTAGTCAAAAAGTGTACAAAAGTTTGGTGTATCTGGGAGAGCTGGGGTAGCTGGGGAGAGCTGGGGTACTCTGGGAAGTGGCTGTGTGAATATGTGGCTGTGTCTCTGGGGGAGCTGGGGAGTCCTGGGAGTCCTGGAGTAGCTGGAGGATTCTGTCCAGACCTGTCCCAGGCTATCATGTCTGGGCGGTGCGAAGGTCAAAAAGGCTGGTTTGCTGATGTAGACAGTCTTCGACTGTAAAAACCAATGTGGAAAACCTAAATTGTGCTCTGTGATACGTTCTCCGACATCGACGTAGAATCGCGACTCCTTCGCCAACTGCGATAAATCCCGTAAAATTGCACATACGTCTGTGTTATTCTGGGACACAAAATACTCACGGCACCTTGTAAGACATGCTCGAGACGCCATGTCAAAAACACTCACGCGAGACCCACAGAGGGATACACAGCCGACAAACTCAAACTCACAACGTTCACAAGTCAAGTGGTGACAGTTCAACGAGTTTGTCAACGATGATACGAACATCTCAGGCGTTTCAAACGCAGGGGTTAACGGTGCACATGGTTCAACATTAAACGGATTGCAAGTAAACCTGCAATGTATCAGTTACAGACACACACATGGAAGCACAACTCATCACATCATAGAACTCATAGCGGACGACATTATCCAACAAGCGACAGGACAATAGCGCATGCAATTAAGGAGCCAGACAATAGCACATGCAATTAAGGGGCCAGACATGATGACAAATATTGTCCTTTTTTAGTTAAAAGTTCCCGGGGGGGGGCTCTGCTTGGAGCGGACCATTTGCTGCAATTACAAACCCTCCTCCACTTCGTGGGAGTCGGGGATTGATAATTTGGCGCTGAAATTTTATTTGTTGGTATTGTTACGAATCCTGTGGCAGGCGATCTGCCTCTTCAAGTGTCAGGCAGGTAAATACTCCCCGCTGTGCTGGATGGTGCTGGATCTGGACGGTCTAGACGGCGCTACTTGTTGATCAGCTAAGCCGCAGTGCAGGGACGCGACGAATCAATTTTGCCATCCACTCGCAAACCCGATCCACACTACGGACCCCTCAGTGTTGCTCGAAGACACGAATCACGAATGCGGACGGTGCATCTACGTTCACGGCGTGTGCCGAGTCTTCGTACTCGCACGGAACAGGGACGGGGACGGGAGTGAATGAGGCATCACGGGACTTAGTGCACAAGGCGAGCTTTGGGGAGTCGGGACGGACGCCTAGCATCGGATGACAGTGTTAGTGCGGGGTTTTTCATGTCACTCCGTACGTCGCATAGGATGACTCCGGGGTTGCTTAGGTGACTGATAAGTTCAACGTGTACGATCCAGACCCAGAATTATGGAGACCGGGTCAATGGGGGATTCGACTCTGAAATCGCTCGAAGCTAACCTAGGGATGTCGTCGTCGTCGCGTTGAGCGGATGTCCGGGTGTGCTCGAAGGGAAAATGCTACTGCACCCGTTGCCGCCCCAAGCGCCTTTTGTTTATAGTTCAGTCCGAGCACTTAAGCAGGAGGAGGTAGAGGCCCATATGGATAGGCAGTAAGGGGGGAGCGCTAGGCGAATTATTGGCTGGTGGCCGGGATGGGTCGACTGGATCATTGGTCGGGAGCGGGGGAGCGCTGGGTGTTTCCTTGGAAGTACTTGGCTCCTCTACGTGAGGCGGAACTCGTGCGCGAAATAAGCAGAAAACTGGTTCAAACGGTTGGCGAGAAGAGCAATGCAGGCTGATCGTCGTGCGTGAGGGACCGATGTCAAGAGATTGCATGCATATCGAAATCGATTCACCAACCAGCACCTTGATGGGCAAACTAATGACTGAAAAAAGCCACTGACAGTATGGTATATCAGTTTCTCGGAGCGGTGCTCGGGTTGTCCCATGAAAACCTGGGATGTTTCAATATTTGATGGTCGACAGCGTCTGATGGCAAGTGCCCATCTGCAAGGTGGGCGTGAATAGTTGCCCATTTTTGACAGATTGTTTGGCTGAACTGCGCTTGGCGAACAGATGGCAGGAGGGGACGCCGTAATTTGTCGGCGCTCGTTGAGGTAAGTGCAGCGTTATATTGATGAGCGCGTGATGTTGAAGGTAAATATTCTCCGGACCAGCGCCCCATTGTCTTGACGATGTCGAACGGAGTCCCCATGAATGGGTCGCGTAGGGTGACTCCGATGCGTAGGCTGAGACCTTGTAGGTCGGATAGGTCGTGCTGCGTGACGATTTCTTTGAGGTAGCTGGTAAGTTCTGTTTTGCCATGGTGAGAGGAGGGTGTCCCCATGCGAAGAGGTGATCGCTCTGACTGGGGCGGTTGGGGAGAAGGTGGTGGTTGAGCCAAGCCACGAGTTTGGTGAGGTGAGAGATAGATGCAATTTGCGTATCTTTTCTCGAGGGCGAGCACTCGGTGAAGGGGATGTGAAGGAGACTATGTCGAGTGCATTTTATGTGATGCAGTGTGCGAAATACGTTGGAGGTGGGTGAAGCATTCGAAGCGTTTGACTCGGTTTGAGCGTGGGAACTGTGAATTCACCGACTCGGAGGCGCGACAACGACAATACACGCGAAAATTGCGACGTCTCCAAGTCCATGCAGGTTGGTTACTAGTAAAAAGCGCAGGGAATGCGCTTGGGGCATTTAGAAGTGGGTGGGGCTAGGCGAGCTCGAGACGCAGCTAGAAATTTGAATGAGCACGGCTTACGAAGAACGCTGCTACTAAGTTGGTGTAGATCGATCATCGCAGTAAACATGTTTCCTTCGTCTTTGGCGACCAGGATGCTGCGATGGGCTAGTGGGGATATGTGAAGTTCCTGGAAGGTGGGAGGGGTGAGGATTCGGGGATGAGGCGTTCTGACCTAGTCTGGTGACCAGACTGTCTAGTATGAAGCTGTGAGGTGAACACTGGCAGCTGTCGTGTCTATCGACAGCTGTTCGCCTCACAGCTCATAGACAGTTCTGGTCACCAGATTAGTTCTGACCGGGACCACCCAGCCAGAACAATGATGGTACCCGTCAAAGGTTGATGTTTCATCAGACGATAAACATATATACCGTGCCGGCCAATCAGTGAGTGCTCAAACGTTCTTTTTCGTGCTCGTCCGGGTGCTGGTCGGTGAGTCGATTTTGATATGCTCTTGACATGATCGGTCCCTCATACGCACGACGATCAGCCTGCATTACTCTTCTCGTCAATCGTTTAAACCAGCTCTCTGCTTATTTCGCGGCACGACACCCATTCTCAGTCATCCACCATGAAATTGATTCCCTTTGTGTATCTTCTTCTCGTGGCAGCACCCGTCCTTTCTTCCCCTGTGGTACCGGTGAGCTTCAGTTCCATGGCGACGCGTGCTCGGAGCAGATCCCCACTCTTTCATTTGATATAGTTTAGGGAGATCAACACGGAACCGCCGCCTCGCGTAGAGGAGCCAAGTACTTCCAGGGATCCCCCACCGGCAGGCTACGCACCCCCGCCACCAGCTGCCGCCGCCGCACCATATCCCGCCCCCCCGAATCAATATCCACACTACGGCCAGAATGCGCCACCGGCTTTGACCACGCCTCCCTGGGTTGAACCTCCTCCCCCTCCACCCCCTGTGCAACCCATGCAACCTGTGCAACCTGTGCAACCCGA
>JBBPOY010000182.1:0-14599 GCA_038091675.1 Leccinum proliferum | reverse complement strand
GGCAGAGGTCGTCATTGCGCCCCCTGCGCTATACCTTATCCCCCTCAAGAGCCTCATTCGCGAGGAGATCCAAGTCGCCGCTCAGAACTGCTACTACAAGTCGACGGGCGCTTTTACGGGCGAAATCAGGTTGAGCAATATATGATTCGTGTTAGCATATACTGATGTCTTGTCAGCCCGACGCAGCTCGCAGACGCTGGTATCCCATACGTCATCCTCGGTAGGCCGATGTGCCCTTCATTCGCAGTCCTTGATGTATAAAGACGTGTTCGAACACTGCAGGGCACTCTGAGCGCCGCACGCTGTTCTATGAAACGTCCGAGGTCGTCGGGTCGAAAACCAAGGCGGCTCTGGATGCGTCCCTCAAAGTCATCCTCTGTTGCGGAGAGACCCTTGCGGAGAGAGAAGGCGGGAAGACGACAGAGGTGGTCAACGAACAGCTCCAAGCTGTCGTGGACATTCTCAAGGATGCAGCTTACTGGACGTACGTCCTTCTCCCAACTATATGATCCCCGACTCATCGATCTTTTCAGCAACATCGTGATCGCGTACGAGCCTGTGTGGGCGATCGGCACGGGCAAGGTTGCTACTGCGGCACAGGCGCAAGAGACCCACGTCGAGATACGTCAGTTCTTGAAGAAGCACGTGTCCGAAAGCGTTGCAGAAAAGACGAGGATCATCTATGGTGGCTCCGTCACAGCGGCGAATTGCAAGGAACTTGGTGCGTATACTTTTCCAACTCGTTTTAGCGCTCCGTTCGAATTCTTCGATAGCGGCAGAGCAGGACGTCGATGGGTTCCTTGTAGGTGGTGCATCGTTGAAGGCCGAGTTTGTGAACATCATCAACGTGAACAAGAAGTAAATTATGTATAGATTTGTTTGAAAGTGTATTAGTGTACTACTACGTATTGGGAAATGTCCTACAAAGGAAACTCATGAACTCTCCATTCTACGATGCTGAAGTCATTCTTTGCTCCTCTTCGAAATCACATACACGAGGCCATCTCAAACAACGATGCTCCCGAGTCCAGCCTGTCACCAGTCGCGGACGCTGAGGGAGACGCTCTCGCAAGCCAGGTTAGGTCTCTGATAGAGGAATTGAAGTTGGCGGAAGATGCACAATCGAGGATCACGGTAAGATTCGACTTACACAAGTGGACTATCACAGACCATGTCTGGCAGGTTTTGCATTCACTTCGGTCTGTTGTCGGAGAGCGTCCTGAAGCATTGGACGCGTTTCGCGATGCAGACGGATTCCTTGTCCTGATGCATGTCTTGTCGACCCTCGTTCCATGCTGCCACGATGCACGACTACATCTCTACTGCGCCGTCTCTTGACGATGGCGTACTAGCATTCGTTCTGCCTTCGTTGCTAACTCCCCTCCAACCATCCCAGAAGGATGTCAACGTCATGGTGAGTTATCTGGTAGCTTATTCTATACATCGTGCCTTGAACGTTCATCGGTCAGCTCGGAAGCTTTGTCCTCTTGTGCATTCTCTCCCAAGGTGTAAACCTGAAACCCGCCGCTATATCTGCCATCGTCAACGCAATGGCATCTCAAGTACGCGGGGCCCGGGGCTCCGGAAAGGGCTCCGTATCCACTACTCACTTTGTCAAGGCCGCCGTGGTAATCTGTTCAACACAAGAACATGTTCAGGCTTTCCCTCTTAGTACAAGCCTGTTGTGCACCAAAAATGTCGTACGTCTCTTCTGCACGTCATCTCTGACTTTTTCAAAGCAGTTATTCTCTTTAGTGGGTTTGCCGATGAACTCAGTAAAATCATGGCGATAGTCGGTTCGCAGCACTTCATTCTCCCGCTTATCCAGTCCTTGAGTGAACGGTGAGTGGAGCTCTTTTACTGGCCGACCTTGATCTCACCGCGTGTAGCATACATTAAAATCGAGTTTCATCTGTATTTTCTACTCTGATAGACACGCCAAACACTCCCTCAAAGGTCGTCAAAGAGTTGTCTCGCATTCTAGTCCGCATTGCTACCTCGCAGCCCGATGCGAACTCTGGAGTCGAAGCCGAGACGAGAGAGCAAACTATGCGAGATGCACGGTCATTGCTTTCTCTTGTACATCAGCGCCATCTCGAGCTCTTGAGAGGTGTCGCGGACGACGTGCTTTCAGAGGTTGGGAGCGAAGGCGGAAAGGAATGCAGAAAGATGGCAAGCGACCTCTTGTCGTCGTTTTCTCTGGTGAGCGACATCCTGTCTATCAACATTTACAACGCTGACTCTGCAAATATTAGAGCCACCCACTAGCAGGGTCTAGCAATGTAAACGAGGTCGTAGTCGCTTCGTCAAGCACATCAAAGGACACTCGCGCTGTTGCTACGCAGAAAATCTACTCCATGTTGAAGAGTGCACAGAATGATTTGTCCGTTCAAGATACGGTTGGTTTTTCCCGCTTATTCCGCGACTTCAACTAACGTCAGGCGTCCGTCCAGTCAGTATTGTTTGGTCGCGTCTACGACACGCATGCAGGGGTATTGCAGTCACTCTATGCCTCGCCTGATCTGTTCCTCTCGACAATTGCCCCAACGACATCACCTCAGCAACTACTGGACGTCATCACCTCTCAATTGTTCCCCACACCTCCCGCGCGGGCAATTTTGCATGCACATGCAGGCTTTCTCGCAGGACCATTCGTCAAGACATATCCCGATCTTGCCTCCGCCTTTCAGCAGACTGCACTCTTCCCGTTCTTACTGGTCTCAAAAGCAAAGTTCCGGACCGCGCGTGGTGTTTGGGAAGCTATCCAGGAGGGCGGTGATTTCCAAACGGGATGGCTGCGGGGTACTGTAGAGGTGTGGGAACGGGCGTCGTTGTTTGGCACAGAAGTCTTGGAGACGGACAAAGATGATGGTGATGTAGCCAGCGACAAGCTGTGCGACGCTGACCGCGGTGTGGCCGACAAGATAGCGGGTGAGTGGCTCCCTGCACAGGATATACTTGGGACGCTAAAGCACGAGGGCGTTCTTGCAGAGAACATTCTAGCGGCCAATGACAGCACTCAAGATATCACTATTTTGCTGTCCAAATTGCACGAATCGACACCGCATGGTCGAGCACTGGCATATCTGGTCTGTCGCGCGCTGCTGGTACGCACCTCGGGGGATCAACAGATCTTGCTCGCCCGTCGCCTGTTGCAAAGTATGCGCCTGAATTTTCTGGAAGGAGCCGACGACTTGAGCTTTGAAGAGGTTTGTTCCAATGCTACCCATCTCGTTGTCGATTTGGTATTCACAATAACGCCAGGCGTTGGACGCACGTCACGTAGGTATAAAGGTGACCACAAAACCAGGCGGTCGACACACCATCCAAGCCTTGCAAGCTTCGATTCTCGTCATAATTCCCGCGGTTCCCGCCCCTCAGAAGTTATCGGCAGCTTGTGTTTCGGTGATTCCTCCGGTGTGTTATCGCATGTTATACCTGTACTTCAACCGTCTGATGCGCTACAGATCGATCAGATTCCCAGCGACTCAGACCAATGTTACGTATCATTGATGCAAGAGATATATGCCGTTTCCTCCGCCTCTGCGGGTGCGGTACCTAACCGGCTCTCGACGTCCATTTTGCAAACACTGTTCCTCAACCTTAGGGACAGCTCGTTGGCTTTCCTCGTCGGTATTCTACTCTCGTCCTCTTCGTCTCTGGAGAGAGTCCGAACGCATGCACTAGTATTGCACGCTCTCGCATTCATCCGTGGGCATTCCGATGCAAGCGCCATAGACTTCCAGACCGTGCTTCCATCGTTGGTCGTGGCTCTGTTGGATGCACGAAGTGACAAATGGGACTGTGCACTGATCTTTGAGTGTATCTCACTTCTCGGCAGTGCCTCTGACAAGAAGCACGTATATGGATTGGATACGTTATATGGATCGGCGTCCTGTGAGTTTCCGCATCGTACATGCGCAAAATGACTGACGACTCGGAATGCGCGACAGCTCAATTGCAATACCTCGACACCAAGGGTCTTTTTACTTATGTGAAAGCTCTGGTAGACAATAAACTGCAGACGATGCAAGATCCCGCTACATCCAGGTGTTCCACCAGAAACACTTTGACACCCTGCCAGCAAAGTACGGAAGAATATCGATCCGTTTGACGTTCGACGTTGACATTCGTGTGCAGGTACAGGCGTCGGGTCTTGTGCTTCTTGCTTTCGCATGTCGTCACCCATCCCCCTTTGCGTCTGCTCGGATTGCGCTGCTCCGTTCCATCCAGAGCGTTGCCGATTTCTCCAAGTCCGTCATATTGCTCCCAATCATGAAGGACCTGACGCAAGATCCCTCTTCCATCGTACAAATGTTTGGAGCATCGTTCGAGGCCTACGTCTCGCTCGTCGTCGCAAGCTTCCTCGGCATGACCTCCACGAATATCCAAAGCGCAGAGAACGACGAGATCTGGCCCATGTTCATTTCAGGCCTTCGATTGTACTTCCATCCAATCTGTTTCATTTGCCGTATGTTCGATGGTGTGTATGCTGATCCAGGTCCTCCAGACTCGGACCCATCCACCCGAGAGCTGTATGCGACTGCCCTCGAGCAGAGGCTATTTGTGGGTCTCAATCTCGAGAGACGAGCAGGGAAGCGGTGAGTACATGCTCTTTGGGAAATTTCCATGGTTGTCGATCCGTCGCGTCCTAGTACTTGGCATCCCGAACGCTCCTCGGAAAGCTTCTCGGAGACGTCAAGTTGATCGTCCACCTTCTCGTTCAATTCCGACCCGACCACATCGAAGGCGAGACGCCCGTGAACAAGCGCGCTAAATTAGACTCGTATGCGAACCATCCCCGTCATCCGAGTTGTGTAGAATTTACTGCGTATTTCTAGAACACCACATGCGACTGAGAATAGCAAGCTCCAGCCGCTGAGTTTGTTGGCCGAAGTGCTCGCGACGACGGAGATTCCTGGATCCTTGGTTTTGATATCGAACCTCTTAGAGACGCTCAACAAGATCGTACGCTCGGACCTTTGGGGACCCTCGGACACCAGCTATGTCTGCCAGATGTTGATGGGTGCGATAGAAAAGAGCGCGAGTAAGGTCACGGTGAGTTGGTTTACTGGTGTGATCCTCTGCGTCATTCAACGAGAGATCAGGATCCTCCAGCGAGGCCCATTCGGTTGGACGTTTTGGTGGAGCTTATCAGAGGTCAGTCGAATTGGACGCTCGTCGTCCGCAGATATCTAAATTTTCCTTTTCAGTTACCGATAACCCTCAAACGTTCAACGAGGCTCTGCTCTTGATGGCTAACTTGGCCCGGCTCACGCCCGACTCTGTCCTCCACAACATTATGCCCATCTTCACGTTCATGGGATCCAACGTATTCCACAGAGACGATTCGTATATCTTCAAGGTCGTCCAGAACGTGAGTCCGCATCCATTTATTTCTTTGAAACACAGCTCCATCATTTCAACACAGACCATCGATAACATCGTGCCGGTGATGGCGTCATCTTTGAAAATGAAACATTTGGATGGTCTCGATTTGTACGTCGGTGCTAAGGATTTCCTGCGCATCTTTACGGACGCGTCGAACCACATTCCTCGACATCGGCGACAAAAGTGCGTTTTTTCTTTTTCTTTTCTCTCGAACGAAGCGAGTCGATTGCTCACCTCTTTTAGCTTTTTCGTCCACCTAGCGGGAGTCCTTGGAGCGCACGCCTTCCTGGCCCCGGTGTGCATGCTCCTGGTGGACAAAGTCACCAACCGCGCGAGCCGTCAGAGCCCAGAAGAGGCGCAAAATACGCTCACGCTTCCTACGTCGTTACTTCGGCATTTCGAACGCCCACGGCAACTATTCGTATGTCTACTTCGTCTGTTCGCAGAACGGCAGTTCACGACGCGCATCCCAGGTGCTCACAGAGGTCTTGAACGAGTGTTTACGGCTTAGATCCCGGCTGCTGGACCCTGAAAGTGCAGGTCCTGCGTTTCTGGATCATACTCGGTGAGTTATCTTGTCCCCTTTTCGTCGCGGGTGCTGAGTCGTGTTTTAGCGACGGAGAACATTCTTCGTCTACGTCTGCGACGCTGAAACGGCGCATACAAGCACTTGTTTTGTTTGCGAGCACATCATTGACGCCATCGGAGCCCGACGGAGGACTCAGTAGTGGAGAGAGGGCGGTAACACCACCGACATTATCACCCGCCTCTTGGATCTCGCTGCTCTTCCGACTGGCCATGGCTCGGAGAGCGACGGGCCAGCGATCGTCGTTGCTGCTCAGATTGCCATGGAGCGCATCATGAACGCCATTTCCGCGGGAGAGTTTTTGACTGCCGCATCCATGATGTTGACGTCCGAAGACACGAAGGTGCGTTTTTGTTTTTATTTTATATCTTTGGCGACTTGCTAGATGGTGCCCCGTTGCTCAGATAAAAGCGGGAGCGCTCGGCGTTCTTTCCGCTCGAATTCCGCTCGTCACCGAAAAGTTGCGCGGGGAGTGTCAGACGACGATCGTGGAACTCGTCGACGCCATCCGAGGCATCATCGAACGCCAGTCTGCAGGCCCCTTGGTCGAGTCTGCGCTCGCGGCGTTGAAGGCACTGGGATCTACGTGCTATGATGGCGAGGAGACCGCGCTCTTGTCTACACTACCCCGCGTCCTCAAAGTGGTGCGATCGAGGACGTCCGCGGCGGCTGCGATGTCGGTGTTGCCACGCTATGTGTGAGTCGTCTCGTCGCCTCGCATTTCTCTGGACGTGCGTTCTAATATGTGTGGGTCGAATAAGTTCTGCCCTCGGACCACGGATCATCGATCATCCCTGACATGGTCTTCGGGAGAGTGAGTATATCACTGATCGACCAACAATATCTGCCTGCTAACTTATGCCACCAGGTCCATCAATGAAATACCCCCACATATCTTAGCGTTTATTTTCAACGATGCCTGAAAACTCCATGTATTTACGACGTCATCGTCTGCGGCTCTCTTGTCCGTGCAACCTAATCCAGGCGATATCCCTGAGCTAGTAGCCGTCCTTTGGGATCTCCACTCCCCGGAAGGAGGTTTCTGCCTGGATGTGGGTAAGGGTCACAAGGAAAATCAGATATTTGAGTTTGCTAGACGTGGGTGTTCAAGTTGTATTCCAGTGCGTCGAAGATTTCATCGAAACAATTTGAATTTGAATGTGTGATGATCATCCCGATGCGGCATCTGAGTCGTTCAATTCACAGAAGGAAGGCACAACGCGGTGCTTATGTGGATCGGAACATCGCGAGTTCCTGCGGTGGATACCACTTCACAATATCATGTCGTCATTATTGCACCAGCGCAAGCTGATTCTTTATGGCTCACGTGCACGCGAGACGTCTGAAGATGTCTGCAAGAGAGAGATGAAGCGCGAAATTCGCGCGGTTACTGGAGTGTCGCGTTCCCTATGGTGGGAATTTCATTTATAATGCACTGCACTCACTTTCAAGTTTCGACGAGGCAGTACTATGTCTGATGCTGTCACGAAGACATGTGTTTGTGGTCGAACATTCACTGACCCTGGGGGTTTTACAAGGCATGAAAAAAGTTGTCGCAAAGGCAAGAAAAGGCTATCCGAGGTTCTCACCAGAGCAAAGGAGGTTTATCAAGTAAAAAAAGCAAGACTGTCGCTCTCAAGACAAGCAAGTGTGGTCGATGAAGTTGCGGCGATGGCAAGTAGAGCAAGTATCGGAAAGAATCAGCAAGACCCGCAGGAGAGTGGTGATGAGCAAGCTGTCCAACAGGTATGGTTTCATCAAATGTTTACTAGTATGCTGCTTTGTCTGAAATGATATTGTACTGGCAGGACATCCCCTCCTCTTCACATTCGCATCAGCAATACCCAGACGACACTTGCGAAGAGCGCAATATCAATATTCCTAACCTCGAGGTGTGTACTGTTCTAAACAGCCATCTCAACAACACTGAATATAAATATATCCAGGATGGTCTACCTCTGGCCCAACGCCGATCTCGTAGAGTTCGCCGATTACCCCTGCGTTTCCGAGAGACCCTACCCGAGCCGCTTCCGACCCTCCCGCCTTCGGAACTCGTAAATGATCAGGGCGCAAATTCAGATATTCACCACCAGGTACTGGACCCTGAGCGCGAGGCTCCCTCAGAAATAACCACTACGCAGCTCAATTCATCTGGTTCATCCACATCCCTACGCCATCGTTTGCTCCGATCCTTCAGAACTCTGAAGAATAAATTCGGTTTGTTCCGTGTATATACCACCGAGAATCTTCCTTCGCATGACCCCGACGACCCATACTCAATTGAGCACATACCGCAAATATCTTTTGATAGTACCACTCAACCTCGGTCGACGAGTAACCCGTTTCTCCCCTACCCGAACGAGACTGCCATGCGTCTGGGCGATTGGTATTGGAACCAGGGAGGCCAGAAGTCAAGGGAGGATTTCAAACAGCTTTTAGGTATTGTTGGGAACCCTACCTTTGATGCCGCCGACTTGTCTGGGGTCGCCTGGGACTCCATCAACAAGGAACTTGGCGATCATGATTCTGATACGGGCCCAGACACTCCCGAATGGCTGAGTAGTGATCGCGGCTGGAAATCATCCCCGGTCACAATATCTGTTCCCTTCCACACCCGCTCAGTCAATCCGGGGCCCAAATCATACACTGTCGAAGGTTTTCATCACCGCTCCCTTATTTCAATCTTGGAGGAGAAGATCACAGACCCCATCCAGGCGGCTCATTTCCATTACGAACCATACGAGTTACTTTGGAATCCTCCTCACAGGGACCGAGATATCAAGATGTATGGCGAGCTTTTTACCTCAAGTGCGTTTCTGGACGCTCACAGGGAACTGCAAGAGTCGCTTCCAGAATCTGGTTGTGATTTGCCTCGAGTCATTGCGGCTTTCATGTTCTGGTCCGATGCGACCCATCTCTCAACGTTTGGCAGCGCGAAACTTTGGCCATTGTATGTTTATTTTGGCAATGAATCCAAGTATCGTCGATGTCAACCATCAAACAACACCTGCTCCCATGCCGCTTACTTCCAGACGGTGAGTTACAATGATGAAGAGAACTTATTAATTTTACTAAGTCTGTCGTTCCAGCTCCCTGACAAATTCAAAGACTTCGTGATGAACCACTCGGGAGGTAAATCTCTGAGCGACGCCCTTATGACTCATTGTCATAGAGAGTTTTTCCACGCACAATGGAAAATCCTTTTGGATGAAGATTTTATCAGGTCTTATCAGCATGGTATTGTTATCACCTGCTGCGACGGCGTGAAGCGCCGCTTTTACCCTAGGATTTTTACTTATTCAGCCGACTATCCAGAGAAGTATGCGTCTATATATCATTTCAGGTGCCGTACTGATTTTTATTTGCTCACAGAGTACTCATCGCGTCCATACGTAACCTTGGCACGTGTCCGTGCCCTCGGTGTACGATAACAATGGACAGTGTTCAGAGTCTCGGCACTATGAAGGATATGCAAGATCGGCAACTACTCGCCCGTCGTGATGAATGCGAACGTTTTGAAGCCGTTCGAGATGCTCGCAACCTAATCTATGGACAGAACTTCGCGGTTACAACACCTCAAGTGGAAGCCCTCCTCAAACCAACATCACTTGTCCCAACACTAGTACGTTCTTTCTAATATGGCCATACTGGTGTTCTTTTGTGAACATCGCCGTTTAGAACGCCTTTTCGGAAAAACTGCACCCGTTTAGCTTCAATTTTTTCCTTATGTTAGTGGTAGACCTGCTGCATGAATTTGAGTTGGGAGTTTGGAAAGCGGTCTTCACTCACCTCCTTCGCATGTTAGAGTCTCTGGAAGAGCGGAAGGTACATGAACTCGATCAAAGGTCTACATTTTCCTACGTCTCTTGTTCTATTCGCTCATAGGTGCAATTAGATACCGCCAAATTCCGACATTTGGACGGGATACTATTCGCCGGTTTGCACGCAACGTGTCAGAGATGAAGCGGACTGCTGCCTTTGACTTCGAAGATCTCCTACAGGTCAGTAGATTTCATGAATAATTCAATATCAATATCATCTAATAATCTCTCTAGTGTTCCATTCCTGCCTTTGATGGCCTATTTCCTGAGCCGCATAATTCGTCGGTGTTGAGGTTGCTTTCTATCCTTTGTCATTGGCATGGGCTTGCAAAGCTTCGGATGCATACCGACGAGACGCTGCAGCTCTTGGATAAAGCCACCGAATCCCTTGGAAGGGAGCTTCGTACATTCAGCGCCCATACATGTACTGCCTTCTCAACCCGCGAACTCAGGCGTGAAGCTGAGTCTCGACAACGCCGCCAGAGACAATCACAGTCTCGTGCACGTACATCCTTACAACAATCATCCCAGGTGCCGTCACGTCAATCAAAGGCTCTGAATCTGCGAACATACAAGTTGCATGCTCTCGGCGACTACGTATCTTCTATTAGGAGGTATGGAACCACTGATTCCTACTCAACACAATTGGTCCGTGATTTCTATTGAATTTGAGTCGGGGCTGTGATCCTATTGCGCTCGATCACAGGGAGAACGGGAGCACCGAGTTGGAAAAGGTCGTTTCCTTCGAACCAGCCGCAAAAACTTTGTTCATCAGCTCACCCAAATTGAAAGACGCCAGATACGTATACGGCGCATTCGCGAGAGAGTAGACCGTGAAGGCATACTGCAGACGCCACTAGAACCCATTCCTAAGGACCCGAAAGAACACTACCAGATAGGGAAATCTCAAAACCACCCAGTGGATGTCCATGTGTTTTGTCGGGAAAATTCTAACGCTCCAGCGGTTAAAGTAACTGACACTCAACCGATATTACTTCGTTTTTGCTGACACGAATTTAGGACTTCGGACTCAAACTTAAGCAGCATTTGTTATTTCGCATTGCGGCCGTTAATGCATCGAACTCGGAGCCAGATACCGACATAACAGCCCTTGTCGATGGCCTCGAGGATGACTTTGGTGCATCGGCCCCCGCTCCGGCTCACGTAATATTCAAGAACAACCGGATATATCGCCATCAAGTCCTTCGAATCAATTACACAACCTACGACGTTCGCCGTGGTGATGACATATTCAACCCAAATACAGAACATTGCGACATTATGATGCTTCACCGCCCGGAATCTGAGCAAGATCGTGATCGATTCTGTTATGCCAGGATCATCGGCGTATACCATGCTAATGTTCAGTATGTCGGGCCAGGCATGAAGGATTACCTCCCGCGGCGGATGGATTTCTTGCATGTACGCTGGTTTGAACGAGTTCCGGAACAAGACTTACAGGGTCTTGATGCTCTAAGTTTCATCCCAATGGATGATCCTGGATCATTTGATTTTGTGGATCCTGCAAATGTAGTCCGTGGCTGTCACCTGATACCTGCATTTAGGCATGGGAAGCTCCATCGAGAGCACAAGGCTACGGCATCATCTGTCAGCTCCATGCGAGATTCCGAGGAATGGCGATGTTATTATGTCAATAGGTATGGTCAAATCACTCGTTTATGCGTTCTGGCTTATTAGTGTCAAGATATGTGGATCGCGACATGCTTCTCAGGTTCCATTGGGGTCTCGGTGTCGGGCATACGTACTCACATGCTCCCAGTTCCGACGACGACAACCAGCCATTCCCTGCGACTGAAAATTGCGCAGCCGAGCAAGCTATGGCGTCTCACTCTTCCGAGCAAATGTCCGTCTCGTCTCAGTCCCAAAATCCCACAGCAAGTAGCTCAGTGGCAATGTTTTCGGGTGGCCATGATTCCAACGATGAGTTTGTACTTCCCCACTGGGACGGTTCAGGATTTGAGTGGGAAGCGATATCTGATTCCGACTCGGCGTCTACCTCTACCTCTAAATCGGACTCTATCTCTGACTCGGAGGAAAATGTTGATATTCAGACTATGTACGCAGCGTATGACGATGGTTTTGAATCTGACTAGTTCACTTTACTCTACCCGTTTTGTACCTACGCTACGTGACGCCGGTACGTATGAGAGGGAGTGAGATACGAAGTCTGTTGACGGTTGGACAGGTATTTGTTCCTCGCAGGGTGCTACGTCGCTGTGGAAAGGTACGGTGAAGCGTTGACGTTGATCCAGCACGGGACACTGCACGTGCGAGAGACGCGATCTGTGCTCGGTACGTCCACGGTGTACGGGCTGGATGTGGCCTCTGTGAATGCACTGGACTCGAGTCTGTCGACCGCTTCTGTGGACACGAAGAACGAATGGTTCACGCTCAACGGGGGTGCTGTCGATGGTGATTCCAAGACATACAAGAAGCCATTGTTCTTTGACATTGCACTAAACTACGTGCAACTGGACATGGAGCGACTATCTGAGCGGGAGGGCAAGGTTGCTGTGAGGGAAGAGCGGGAGACTGTGAAGTCGAGACTGGAGGAGGTCGAGCGATCTGCTACGCCCGAGAGTGTTGTTCCCGGTCGATTAGGGAGTTTACTTGGTGGATGGTGGGGTAGGAAGTAGATCACGTGACTGTCATGTGATTTTTGTGTAATAGTCTCACGCCACAGTTGTTGTTTTGCGCAGAAGACGAGGAGAAGAAGAAGAAGAAAGAAGTGAAAGAGAAATGGCAAGCCAACAGCTGCTGGCCAGTTTAATTTACTCAACAAGAACCTCGACAATCACCAGTTCATTCTACTCGTCAGTTATCATTTACACAACTCAACTCATCCAACCATTCCACAGCGCGTACGCGACCTCAAGCAGGCCGGTCATACACCCGAGTCATCACAAGAGCTCCGCAATCTCCTCACTTACCTCGCCGCATTTCAGAGTCATCAGCAGCAGGCACAGCAGCAACAACAACAGCACGTACAGCTCAGTCCGTCCTCTTTCCGTCCTCTTTCTCCCGCTCTTTCCTCATCCTTTGCAGATGGTGTACATCCACAGACACAGCCACACTTTCCGAACGGCCACCAGCCCGAGCACCCCTTCAACGGATCTCAACCAACCATAGCCGTCGTTCCCCCCGCTTCAGCCAACCAGAATGTCCCCCCCTCCGTCACATCCGGTCCGGTGCCCGCTGTACCTCTTCTCCCCGTCTACCCCGGTCTCGTTCACTCCGGATCAGATCACCGCTCTCCGCTCACAAATATTGGCTTTCAAGCTCAAGGGGCTGAGCAACGAACTCATGCAACTTCGCAAAAATTGTCAGCACCCCTTGTTCGACAGCGTCGAGGACAAGGTCAACCCGAGTGGACTCATCGACGACAAGCTCATTCGGTCCTCTGGAAAACTTGAGCTTCTTTCTTGCATCCTCCCCAAATTCTTTTGCACGAGTTACAGAGTAAGCTTTCTCTTGTCTTCTTCCACACAACTCGCTCATCACGTTCGACCTCCCAGGTGCTCATCTTCCAAATGACCAAGGTCATGGACATCATGGAGGATTTCCTCAAGATGATGGGTTGGAAATACCTTCGACTTGATGGTGGTACGAAGACGGAAGAACGTGCTGGTTATGTGGCATCGTTTAACGCAAAGGACTCGGAATACAAGGTGTTCATCTTGTCGACCTGTGCTGGTGGGTCGGGGTTGAACTTGCAGACCGCCGATACGGTCATCATGTGTGTAGTTTGATTGCGTTTAGGTTGTGTCGTGCTGACTGTCCTCGGTATAGCTTTGACTCTGATTGGCGAGTATCGTCCAGCCATCTGACTGAGCATGTGGACTAACGCATAGTATTGTAGGAATCCTCACGCCGACTTGCAAGCTCAAGATCGTGCCCATCGTATAGGTCAGACAAAGTCTGTTCGTATCCTGTGTTTCATCACCGAGAAGAGTGTGGAGGAGGCAATGTACGCTCGTGCACGATACAAGCTCGACATCGACGACAAGGTCATTCAAGCTGGTCGGTTCGATAATAAGTCGACGGTGGAAGAACAGGAAGAGTTCTTGGTGAGCATCTTCCTGATAATCACACTCCATTTGTCCCATTTTTTTCCTCGTTAGCATTCCATCCTCGAAGCGGACCAAGAGAAGGAGGATGAAGAGGCTGGTGACATGGACCCCGAAGTCAACGACGACGACAGCACGCACGCACGCACCCTCACGCACAACGCCGATGTCACCGCACACCCGCTCCCTCACACAACGTCGCCGACGACGACACGACACGAGGATGCAATGCGTGGTGGGGGCGACGTGAGGACAAGGGAGACGGGAGGCAGTGGCAGCGCGACGAGGACGAGGAAGACGGACGGTGACGATGACCGTGGGTTCCCACTTTTCTTACTCCCTCCCCCACTCCTTCACTCACTCCCTCAAGGCTCACCCCTCTTTCCCGCAGCGCAATCCTACATCGCGAGGACGCGACTCGGATGACACAACGACGCGGCGTGCTGGTAGGCACTGCGATACGACGACTGGTGTGATGGTGCAACGACTCGACACCATAATGCTTGCCCTCGTTAACGTGTAGGAACGACAACACCGTGACAGCGCGCACATTGTGCATTGTGCAGTTGCTTCTGCACGCCTGAGTGATCAATACATGGCCCGGGGTACGGTTATGTTCGAGGTATAAGGAGAGAGCTCGAGTACTTACATTAGGTGAGAACGAGAGCGGGTCGAGGGGAACGTTGTGGTTGAGAAAGAAGATGAGTAAAACT
>JBBPOY010000181.1:0-14601 GCA_038091675.1 Leccinum proliferum | reverse complement strand
TCCCAATCTAACCGAAGCGGTTGTCACGGTGCTCTTCGCATCAATTTCGGTGGATCGAAGCGCCTTTCTACCTTTTCCCCGACTCGGATGTCCATCTCTGCAAACGGTTCCACAGCAGCGTTGTCCAGCAGCCAGCTCAAAGATATACGGCAGAGCGTTCTTATGAGGTTGGCCAGGAAGTGCAGCGTTCTGGTCGCGATCCTGGAGGTACATACCGATAACATACCGCCCGAGGGTGGAACAAAACTTTCGGCTGTGGATGAACTGTCGCCACGCTACTCGGTCGTTACGCAGAAAGTCAATTGTAACTTTGAGGCGTTGCCATCACATGGATGTACCGACCGTGTTCAAGTTATTAAAATCATCTGAAACCATGTTTCTAAAGACATTTAACGTATCGTTCAAATTTTTGAAGAGTGAGTTCACAATAACTGGAGTCACAGAAGCAGCGATGCATCCGATGACTCTTCGATCAGTGAGTCTCAAAAGAAAGCCACCAACTAGCTAATGGATCATAATTTGTTTCACTTAGGCCATTGTCCGTGAACAGTACGCCCACCTCAAGGTATTCGGTGGCAATGGTTGTGACTTACTCGAGTATAAAGTTGAAGTCGATGACGAGGTGATGAGAACCTGGGCTGTCATTCACACGCTCAGAAACTCAGAGTAATGGTACTTACTAATACTATTGTAAATGCTCAAGTTTGTTGACTCGGAATTTTGTTTCAGTCTCTGACGCGGTATGTCAAATCCCTTGCTTCAAGATTGTGTTTGCGGTCGTTCCTTCAGTGACCCAGGGGCCTTCAAGAGGCACGAGAAGAACTGTCGAAGAGGGAAAAAGCGCCTATCAAACGTGCTAGCGAAGGCAAAGGAACTTTACCAGCAAAAAAGGGCCCGTGTCCCAGAATCTTCACGTGGTAGTACCCCGGTGGTGGATGACCCAAATGTTGGGTTCTCGCCTGGTTCTCGCCTGAGGGTAAATGGAGAAGCAGCTTCTTCCAGCGTAGTCCAGGTTAGTTTCTCATGCTCAAGAGACATAGCAGTCAGCAACTGATCCGCTCCGAAATATTGCACAGGACACGCCGCAGCTTATAGTAAAGGGCTTTGAAGAGGAAGAAGAAACAGAAGGAACGTCCCTGGCTCAAGGCCGCCCGCGTCGGCTCAATCGACGCCTGCCCCTTCGTTTCAGGGACGCGTTGCCAGAGCCTCTGATGCCCCTACCACCCCCAGGTGCTACCGTGCAGCCCACGTCTGTGTCCCCAGCCGCTTCTGGCTCTGCACCCACACCCGTTCCCGTTTGTGCTCCTGCCTTGACCTCTGTAGTGCAGAGTTTGATTAATTCAATTCCTTCATCAATTCGACGCGTTTTCAGAACGCAGAAGAATAAATTCGGTTTATACCGAGTCTATCACGCCGACTCTATCCCAACTCATGACCCTGACGACCCGTTTTCGATTGCAAACGAATTTGTAGAAGGAAATGCCCCAGAAGAGCAACGTCTGACGGTATCGGAAAACCCGTTCTCTCCGTATCCGAATGAAAACTCGATGCATTTAGGTAACTGGTACTGGAACCAAGGAGCCCAGAAGTCCAAGGAAAGCTTCCGAGAACTCCTGGACATCGTTGGAGGTGAAGATTTCCATCCAGACCAGGTCGCGAAAACGAATTGGCAGGCAGTGGACAAGGTACTGGGCCAAAACCAGTTCGATAACAAACCAGACTCGGGTGATTGGTTGGATGAAGATGATGGGTGGAGGCGCACCACGGTACCGATTTCCATCCCATTTCACAGCCGTTGCCAGGAGCCTGGGCCCAAAACATATCACATCCATGACTTCTACCACCGCTCGTTAACATCTATTATCCGTGAAAGGATTTCTGATTCGTCATACTCCTCTCAGTTTCACTATGAGCCTTACGAGCTTCACTGGCATCACCCGCACAAAGGGTGTGACGTGCGAGTGTACGGAGAACTTTACACTTCTGGAGCCTTCATCGAGGCTCACCAAAGATTGCAAGAGTCACGTCCCGAGCCCGGATGCAAGCTTCCCCGGGTCATCGCGGGGATGATGTTTTGGTCGGATTCTACTCACCTCACATCATTCGGACAGGCGAAGCTCTGGCCACTGTATTTGTACTTTGGTAACGAGTCAAAATATCGACGGTGTCAGCCTTCCTGCAACCTCTGCTGCCATGCGGCGTATTTTCAATCAGTGTGTATTTACCTCCCTTAGTAGCAGTTGTCAACTAATAAAATGTTCTCCACAAAGCTTCCGGATGACTTCAAGGACTTTGCTACTCAATTTTCAGGAGGCAAGGCACTCAGTGATCCGCTTTTCACCCATTGCCACAGGGAAGCCTTTCACGAGCAGTGGAAAGTCCTACTTGACGAGGAGTTCTTACACGCGTATAAGCATGGCATCGTTATTAAGTGTTGTGATGGGATCACCCGGCGATTCTATCCTCGGATTTTTACTTACTCGGCCGACTACCCAGAGAAGTACCGGTGAAAATTTGATAATCAATTCGTCTCACTAATTGTTTTCAATAGGATCCTAATCGCGTCCATCCGGAATTTGGGAAGATGTCCCTGTCCTCGCTGCCTGGTCCCACTCTCAGAGGCAAGAAACTTAGGCATGAAGAGTGACGACCTTCAACGACAGTCCCTTATCCGTACCAACAACCAGAGCAGACAGGAAAAAGTTGCCGCTGCTCGAAAGTTCATCTATCAGCAGAACTATGCGGTTGACAATGCCCATGTTGAGGCGCTTCTTAAAGATGAGTCGTTGACCCCTACATCGGTACGTCAATTATCCATCTGATTCAAGCATATTCGTGATGATAATGTCTTCTTTGTAGAATGCCTTCTGTGAGAAGCTCCATGCAGCCGACTTCGACCTTTTCTGTATCCTGGTCGTGGATCTGCTACACGAGTTCGAACTCGGAGTTTGGAAGGCCATCTTCATCCATCTCCTTCGAATTCTCGATAGCGTGAAAAAGAACGCACTCGGCGAGCTTGATCGACGGTAAGATGGTTTACATTGATATACGTGTATTTTCCTCATTTCAAGTACAGCTATCGCCGAGTACCCAGCTTTGGTCGCGACACTATCCGGCGCTTTTCTCGAAACTCTTCCGAGATGAAGAAAATGGCAGCGAGGGACTTCGAGGACCTCCTCCAGGTTTGGTTCTGTCTTCCTTCGTCAAAATTTGGCTTACCGGATCACAAACCTCAGTGTGCCATCCCTGTTTTCAACGGGCTATTGCCCGAGCCACACAACTCCAACGTGCTTAAACTTCTCTTCCAGCTTGCGACGTGGCACGGTCTTGCAAAACTCCGTGTACATACGGACGAAACCCTTCAAATTATGGACGATGTGACGGCTACTCTCGGTAATGAACTTCGCTATTTTCAATCGACCACCTGCTCCTCTTTTTCCACGAAGGAACTCAAGCGAGAAGCCGAAGGACGCTACCGACGCAAGGTTCGAACAAAAACTTCGAACGACCGACAACCGAAGGAAGACATACCTAATGCAAGTGTACGCCACGCGAAAATGTTGAATCTTCGAACGTACAAGCTGCACGCGCTTGGCCATTACACACAAACCATCAGGCGGTATGGTACCACGGATTCATATTCTACCCAGACAGTGAGTCATTTACTGTATCCTTCCAATTTGCTGTGTTGACTCTTGCAGGGAGAGCTCGAGCATCGCGTCGGCAAGTCAAGATTCACAAGGACGAGCCGAAAGTCATACATCCGACAGCTGACCCAAATCGAACGGCGCCAAGCGCGCATCCGCCAAATCCGTGCCCGCGCATCCTTATGCTCGTCTACTTTACCACACGAAAAGCTACCCGAGGCACCCGAGGAACACCATGTCATTGGCAAGTCACAAAATCTCCCAGAGGACCTCAGAGCCTTTAGTCATCTTCACTCAGAAGATCCGGCGACAAAGGTCAGTTCGAGTCTCTTATACATATTGTAACCCTGGTACCTGACATAGGTAGGATTTCGCACTGAGGCTAAGGAGCCACCTCCTCCCTCGAATCAGGCATCTCCATGAAGCTAGCATAGACTCAGAGACACGTACTGGATCCACCATTGCGTCTCTGGATGTAGATGCTTCGACCGTTGATTCAGAGATCATGTTGTATCATCAGGTTCTGTTTAAAAACGACCGAATCTATCGTCATAACTTGATGCGAATCAATTATACCGCTTACGATGTTCGCAGGGCACAAGATTCCATCAACCCGAACACAGACCATCGGGACATCATACTTCTCACTGATACGCCCGACTCCGTCGCCCATCCATTCTGCTATGCGAGGGTTCTCGGTATCTTCCATGCAAATGTCATTTACAATGGTCCAGGATCAACGGATTACCAGCCTCGCCGCCTCGAGTTCCTTTGGGTTCGCTGGTTCGAAGTCGTTGAAAGTCATCCAGAGCAAGACGCTTGTAAGCTGGATATTCTACGTTTTGTTCCCATGGACGAAGACTCCGCCTTTGGTTTTGTCGACCCAGCAGATGTTTTGAGAAGTTGCCATCTTATTCCCGACTTCCACAAGGGTAATCTACATCCCGATTGTCAGGCTAGGTCGAAAGCATCCCGAGATGCCCATGATTCAAAGCGGTACTACGTCAACAGGTTCGTCTTTTGGTTAACACTTGCAGGCAGCCAATACTCATATGTTGGTATTAGGTTCGTTGACCGAGACATGCTCATGCGCTACTATTGGGGTATGGGTATTGGACACAAGTATGCTCACATCAAGCCTGCCAGCAATGAAGAATCCCGCGGAGGCACGGGAAGTCGTGTTGCTGAGTCCACACCCCTCAACCAACGCCTCCGTCGCGAACCTGACTCTCAGCACACTTCTCCGTCTCGCGAGCATCAAAATTTGGCATCTATGTCTGAAGTGGAGGAAGATTTTGACAATTCTGAAGATTCAAATTCGAGTGGGGAGTCAGATACGGAGGTTTCTAGTGATGAGGATGATGTGTTACTAGACATGCATTTTGGGTCAGATACGGGACCAGATTTGATGGACATAGACGATTACTTGTAGACCACCTTCTAAACAACTCTTAGGCTACGCTCTACTTGCTCACGCAGTGTTTGGGACAAGAGTGTGTTGGTAGTTATCAGGACACCTACTTGAGAACAGCAACATTGTACGGACTCGGACCGGGCGATGGACCAATTCTGATATGTCCGACTTCTTAGCGTTTGCGCTCCTCGACGCTCATTGACTACACGCCCTCACGTGACACAGCCCCTCTCATCCCCACGACGCCAAAACTTGAACGCGCCCAACGCACCCCCCTTCCGAGGTGGTACCGTACTTGCCAATGCGAACAGGGTATTTTGCCTTGGCTCGGTGGCGCTTTCCCCTTATTTTCCACTGTGTCTTCACCGCATATGTCATTGTTGTCACTGTGGCTCCCAGCAATACCCCCTCGACACCCGCTTTGCTCGACTTTAACTACCATATCGAGCTCGAGCTATTCAGGTATCTTTTTCTCTTTTTCTCTTATTTTGCTCACCCTCAGCCCTCATACACCCTCCTTCCGACGCAGGTCACGGTCCACCACCCTCTTTCATCGCCACTTAGTCCAGCCAGCCATAGGGCTCTCCCTTAGGCAACCCTGGTCTGGGCGCGTAACCTACCTCTCCCGGACACTCGACAAGCAGATCCCCATCTCTATGGAATAGATTGAGGACGTCTTAATCGACTTCACTCAAAAGTCGGTTTCCAGTGCGACTCGATGCGCAGCATGGTCCGTTCCCCCTTTCTTATTTCCCGCCCCCTCACCTTTATCCAGTTTGAGTCTCTGATGCAGCAGTTCGACTGGAGAGTGTCCCGCATCAGTCCAAACCAGGCCCTCCGTCCACGCCGATTCATGCAAACTATCGCATGTGGTCCTTCGCAGCCTGACTCAACCTTGACGATGCAGTCGGTCAGTCCGACCACCCAGGCCTCCACTTGTCAAAGTCTTAAAATCATCAAGGGCGGCGCAGTCAAAATACGAGGTTCAGAAAAATCTCGACAATGCCCTCCACCGCTGGCGCAATGCAACAAACAACACGAGTCAGCACGACCGTCTTCGCCGAATATTTCCTCTGTTGGGGTGAAGCTGGATACGTCCGCTTCATATCAGAATGCGTTTGCTTCAAGTTCAATTATGCAGACGACTACTATTGCAGCCCAGAGTGCCACAACGCTGTCGAACCCGTGCAGGAGGGTCTCTACCTCGAAACCATGGTATCGTCCTTTGACTTCACGCCAATCTCACTGCCATCGCCGGGCGTGAACGGAGCACGTTCGCTACTCGAGTCACCGACACTCGCGCCTCGCTGGTGGCATTACTCAAAACCATGATAGACCGAGAGATCGCCCACACAGGTAAAGGCTGACCTTATAAATTTTGCGCAAACTGACATCCCGATAGCTAGTGATGCGGACCTGTTTCGAAGCAACTCCACATGCACAAGATTCTTGTCCGCATTTGCAAAGATACACGGCTATAATTACCTCCGCAGTCTCATTCTACCACTAATCAAGACTATGACATCAATGCCTCAGGGCCATGCATATGACCTCGACCCCACAAAAACTCCGAAGCACACTTTGGAACAGAATCAGCGAGACGTTGAGTTCATTGCGTCGTACTTCCTTGAAATCATTGGTTCTTCGGTTCCTGCCCTCCCACCGTAAGCATTTCGTCGGCTCGCTTAATTTCATCATCACTCATTCTCTCGAAGAATGTTTCGTGAAGTGTGTGCTCACCTGGCCAAAGCAGTGTAAGGATCAGTATGTATCCGAGGTCATGTTATCTGACGCTTGACAGTTATCAAGTCTGGCCTGAATCAAAGTTCGCTGCCCTGGGTGCTTTCATATTTCTACGGCAAGTGCGATATATGCAAACATAGACCAATATTCATTCTTCTCTCCTTCAGGTTTATTTCTCCTGCCATCGTTGCCCCTGAAGCGGTTGATATTGAAGTGCCCAAAGATGACGGAGTCATTCGCCGAGGTCTCATGATCATCGCTACAGTCATGCAGAATTTGGCCAACAACATCTTTTTCGCGAAGGAGGCACACATGGTTTGCATAAATGAATTTTTGAAGGCGAACATCACCAATGTTACCCGATTCCTCAGTGAACTTAATGTGAGTATTTTGTATATGCACGAACGAAATTCATATAATCCGTTTCTGCAGAAGTACTCCGCAACAGCCGCTGAAGAAGATGGCGGGGAATGGTTGGGTACCACTGCAGACGACACGGATACGATTGTGCTGCATCGTTTCCTGGACAAGCATGCAGACAAGATCGGGAAAGAGCTGCTTAGCTATGTGAAGCCCAACAACGAGGACGATTCTGTAACGATGGGCGCCAGACGTGCATGGGACCAATTATGCAACCTTCTCGTCGAGCTCCAGGAAGCTCCAGAAGTCCCACGTCTTTCTTTGCTTCAAAGCTCAGAGCATCGAGAATTCACTGAACTGATGAATCGTTGTGCTCATCGTAACATTGAGCCCGTCCGCGATATTTTTGTGGCCGAGGTAAGTTGATAGATGATGAACTTTACTGAGGCTTCTTCTAGGACGTACCTGCCGTCTTCGTCTTGCGTGTTTGTAAAATAGACGTAAAGGCTCTCGACATTGAACTGCTGAGATGTATCATATCTTAAAGGTAAGTATTCATCAACTCTGAGTATGTGTATCTTTCAACCTTGAACGGTTTAGATGTTCACTGGCCCTGAGTACGGGAAAAGACATTACGAAATCATCCTGGACTGCACTTCGTTCACATCTACGTCTGAAATTCCTGTCCAGTGGCTCAAGACATGCTCCCAGCTCATACCTCTGGACGTGCGCCAGCGGTTCATAAATGGGTATTTTTTGAACGCCAACTCGCTAACCCAGCGCTACTTAAGGCGCATGTACAACATATCTGCGGGTTTGTGCTGCCCTTCTTCTCTGCTCACAAGTGATACCATTCGTTGAACTCGCTGACAGGCACCATCCTCTCACATGGCATCAAAGCGTGTTCTTCAGTAGCCGAGCTTCTGCAACATGTCCCTCAGTCATGCCTGCCTGCTCTCGAGCATCCTAGTACGTGCCAAGACTTCTCTACGAGTGTGTGATGTAACACGGAACATAGCATCTCTGGAACATGAAAATAATACGGGTTTCACGGAGGTCACAATGAGACAGGCTCATTATATACGTATGCCAGTCAACATGCAGGTTGCGCTCACTCACATCGTATAACTTCGGTGAGTAGCTTTGGCATGGATACTTCTATAAACATGACACTCGGAACAGATTCGAGCGGCAGTTATCTCACCCACTCTTTCGTGTAAATCAACCGAGATTATATGTCTGGCCGACGTTAGCGACGCATACAATGTCTCGACTGGTCTCGATCCACACGAATTTATCATAAGGCTAAGCAGACAGGGTGTAATATCTTACTTCTCTTCGCCACATCGCGACAACATTGTCAAGGTGCACTTTGAACGGCATGACGTCTCTCTACGACTCACTGTTCTCTCATAGGTCATTAGGGCTGCGAAGAGCCAACTTCGCGATAGCCAAGTCCTGCGCGTTGAGAGGTTCCCGAGATTTTCTAACATCTCTGCGACGCTTCTGCACGTAGGTATGATTAATATCAACTCGGACATTGAAGAGCTTCGCGGTGCCGCGTATGACCTCATGGGCGCCATCTGCTCATATCTCGACTATGACAAGAACCCGATCATCGTGTCTAAAGGTAAACTCAAGCTTACAGTCTCAGTGTCTTGTTTTGGTTTTGACACCTCGTCAGCGGGGATTATTCCTGGCGATCTATCTACTTTTGTCACCAGTCTAAGCGACCGGCTCGCAGGCTGATCTTCTCCAAGCTACGAAAGGTCCTTGGGAAAACATCCCTGAAGCCGTCGAGGACATTACCTGAGAACGTCCACTGGAATGAAATCGCGACATTGACCCGGTTTGTTCTCATCGCCAGCAATCATTCGAAGCAGGCGATTTTCGACCAGCTGTACGTTCCCGACATCTGCCATGTCGTTACCCTCGTAGCTGGGACCGGACAGACACTCGTTCGGAAGTCTGTTTATGGGGTTGTGATGAACTTCCTGCAGTCGCTGTTCCTTACTAGAGCAGAAGAAGGAAACGGGCCTGATTTACGTGCCCTGATGGACGAGCTCATTACCATCGAGACACTGCAGTTATTTGGTCTCGCACGGCAGTCGAGTACAAGCGAATACTGCAACTTCGACCCACCGAGCGACAAGGCGATGATCGACTCCCAGGAAGCTTTGATACGATTGCTCGTGAGGGTTGTTGAAGTTACAGCAGGTTCCAAAGGCAAGCTCTCAGGTTATACTCGCTTGTAATGGTATTCACCGGTATCTCAGGGGTTTTGAATGTTTGGCGAGCAAGGTGGATGAGCTTGGCTACATCGACGGCTTTTCAACTTCCCACGGCGATACAAGCGAGGGCATTCCTTGTGCTTGGCACACTGGCAACCTCGGATGTGGACGATGACCTCGTCTATCAAATGCTCGTCGCTTTTAAAACCGCGCTGGGTCAGTCCACCGAGACAGATACGACAGCAGTGGTTTGCATGCTTCGATGCATCTGCAAGGTGGTTCCCTCCTTGCCGGAAGGATCACGATACCTCTGCCAGGTGTTTTGGCTTGCGGTTGCCCTGCTTCAGTCCAGTTATACTTCCATTTACGCCGAGGCCGCAGACCTCTTGCGTGCAACGACCGAAACGCTCGAGCTGCACGGTGCATTCGATGAAAACACAATTCCCAATGTCCTTTTGGACGGCCGAACCCAGCTCGAGGATACGGTGTGCCAATTGGACCGCCTTCTATGCCTATCCTTTGAGTCAAGTTTCTCTTTCTCCCTGGCCTCTCATCTTCAAGGGTGTTCGTCACAGTCACCTCAGATCGTCTGCTGAAACTGTGCTCAGAAGTCTGCTCTCTGTAGCCGTACGCTGTGGCGAGAAACCTCCACAAGGCGCATCCTATGCATTGTCGCCTGATGCACTGGGCTACTTTGTCTCTTTAATTCCATTCTCCACGACACGCGAGTCATACATCAGACTTTTGCAAGACTGCCGTGCAGAAGAGTTCCCCCCTTACGCAAGACCAAGTGATTTCGTCCCGCACATCGAGGTTGACATGCTTCCGATTATGGACAACACGGCAGCATTACTCGTCGTTTCCTTTGCCACCACAATGCTCACGACTGCACAAGGAGACGATGCGGAAACTGAGATGCTGTATAACTTGCTTTTGGATGTTAGCATTGCTTATCCGGATCTGTTGTCTATGATGTGGGCTTTCTTTTGTCTGACTTTGACGCTGTTTAACTCATGAATTTCTACCCCAGCTATGACACATTACAGGATAAGATCAAGGAGACGCTTGCCGTGTCGGGCAACGCGTCGATCATTAGGGCTGTGTCGAACATCTTCCGGCTTTCTCAGTGAGATCGACGCGAATGGCAACCTCAGAAAAGTGGCGACACGACCCAAAGCTAAGCGTTTTACTTCAGAGACGCTGACGGACAAGGATCTGTTACTTCTGGCAATCCTGGCCCTTTGGCGCGCGGACCCCAGCTACTCTATGCTTCCGGTGGACGAAGAGGACTCACTCCAATGGAGTATCTCAACGTGAGATTCCGAAGCAGATACCTCGGTCAAGATCTCTGCAGCGACAACTTTCCAATGTCTCGTGGATATGTTTTTCCGAATGACTCCTAATGACCAAAATTACGCCTACTTCGAGGATCGGTTAAAGAAAAGTTTGTGAGTGACCTGTCATCGGGCCTATTGCTTTCTAGGCTCAACCTTCATAAGGGGTACCGCACTCCTGTGCCAGTCAAAGAAACTTCTCATGACCAGACTTGAACCCGATGGCCAAAGGCTCTGGATATCTGTATGCCATCAAGTTATAGAGACCTACCATAGGAGGAGCCAGGTACATCCACCACTTTGTCTAGGTATAAGTTCTCACGTAGTGTGTAGGGTGATCACGCAAAACGGCTACAGTATAATCCGGACCGTGTTCCGGCCTTCGCCCTCAGTGAAATATCCTTCTTAGTCTCGCTCACCTCAGTGAACAGTGAGGTCTCGCAGCTTGCGGCTCAAGGTCTTCGCCTCATTGCGCAGGCCGAACGTCACCCTGACGCTTCAGTAAACATGGGCCTAACGGAGGAAGAGCGGTCAAAGAGAAACCCAATTTATGAGCAGTTCGGTGACCCTAGTGTCGTCGTCGTCGGTAAGTCATCCGATCCTAGGATAGATGGGCCTAACGGAGGAAGAGCGGTCAAAGAGAAACCCAATTTATGAGCAGTTCGGTGACCCTAGTGTCGTCGTCGTCGGTAAGTCATCCGATCGTAGGATAGCTCCTAGTAACATGGGGAAAGGTCGCGTTCGCGAACAAAAGCGTGTACGAAAGCTACTACGTTTAGTGGCCTACACATCCCCCATCAACATCGCTGTATGGGAAGAGTGCTTCTGGCGTTGGAGCGCGCTGTCGGAATTCATTGTTCCAAACCCTCTTGCTTCCATTTCTGCTTTCGACGAGATATATCTGAGCAAGCAAGAACAGAGCTTGCTGATGGAAGTGCGGATAATTGATTTTATACGTGATAATCTATGCTGATTTTCAACATAGGGAAAGTTTTTCCAATGGCGAAATCTGACGCTCTTTTTGGCTGCCTTCGGTGGTGCTACCGTTCAGGAGGAGCACGAGCCTGCTGCATTGAATGCGGTCATTCCAGCAGAGTTCCTTCCTGATGAAATGCGTGTTCTGAGAGATCCTGCAGAGCTAGTCAACATTTTCATCGAATTCCTAACAGCCGCGCTCGTCGACGATGCCATCCGCGTGCGCGAAGTGGCAAGGGAAGCACTGGGTTCAGAACTCAGCCCTCGTCTCTTCGTGAGACTGTTCAAGCACCTCGACGAGTAAGTCGTTTTCTCTTCAGTGATGGTCAGTTTAAGCGATCCTCCGCTAGAATCACGCAAAACATCACCGATGGTGCTGGTTCCGAATTTAAAGATGAATATGGATTGTTTCTTGACCAAGTTAGTTATAAAAGTTTTGATTAGTTGGTTAATCGATGCTGATTGCTCGTAAAGCTCATATCGGTGTTGAAATCACTAGTTGATAATGCACAAATGCCACCTGACGAAGCATTGAGCATTGATCTTGGGTCACTGCTTCATGTTCTTGTTGGATTATCTCCAGATTCAATGGTCCAGCTGCATACCGCATCCGCGTTAAGTTCTGTAGCTTGGTCTGCAGTGTCTGCGAGCGCACAGATGCCCTGACACTTCGAAAGGATGATCTGTCGCGCAAACGAATTTTGGACACGATTATGGAGTGGTTCCAAGATCCGTCGTTGGTGAGTTATGCGTGGATGTCTATGGGGGCCGTGTTTAAATCCCGATTACAGAATATAGAAGTTGATGCTATTCAGCTTCAGTATGACATTAATCTAAGTGCCTTACGGACGGCTGTCCGGCTCCTCGATCGTCTAAAGTTGCAGTCCATTGATACCAATGTACCTCACGACGGTGATGACTTGGGACACGCGGTTTCGCGTCTGTTCATCAGGTACTCGCATGCCCTTCTTAGAGCTGTTGACGTGTGCCAGTCAGAGCAATCAGTATGTTCTTTTTCTCCGACCTTTATCGTTTCCTTTCCTCACGACACTTCCAGACTTCCGACTCCACTTCGGATGTTCCTTCGGTGCAGAAGGTAACACATACTTTACCATTCTTGACGCCAAGTTCACCGTCATACAGCGACAATCAACATCTCCGGGAGAAGCTGACGTCCGGGAGCTAGTAATTACCGGACTCTCCCATCTAGTGGTTGCCAATTCGGAGAACGGGGTGAAACATTGCATTGCATTGGCCTATGATTCAGACGTCAGAAAGCGGACTATATTCGTTCATGTCTTTGCTCGTGTGATGGGCAAGGGCGCGAAGTTTGAACCTCAACGCAATCCAGAGCTACAAGCTCGTCGGAACCAACTGCGGGAGGTACGTTTGTTTATGATGCATCCTACCTCGACCTGACGAGTTTCTTGATAGCTCGTCAAAGGGTCTGACGTACGAATAGTTATCTAGTTTCTGGAAATTACTTGCTCACAGACATCTAGATGGTCCTTGCCATGGTGATATGCGAATGCTGCCCGGCCAGCGAGGTTGATATGATGATCTCGGTGCTCATGAATATTCTCGGTGGAGCTCCCTACAGGACTCTGCCCTCGGCCGGACCGGTTATTCGCAAACGGACGCTGGGGCATCAACGGTGGTTGGAATGCTTGTGATGGCACTTTTACTTAGGGCAAGGTAGGTACATGCTGCGAACGAGCTTCGGCGGGGTTCACCGCGGAGATACACGAGGAAGAGCGTGGGCGACCGGATTTGTATTCTTTCTTGACCGAGAGGGAGTCGGGTATCGAATGAATGAGAGGTACAGGGGGGATACGAGAGGAATTCCGTGACGACCGCGCAGCTGAGGAAACGGATAGTGCATCTGACTTGTTAAAGCCTATCAAACAGTTCATACACGACCAGGGATACGAGCTTATCGACGGGAAGTTCGTCAGAAGGGAGCGCGATCACCACCAATCATTGGCTCAATCAGCTATTTTGGTATCCAGAGGGTGTTGTCCGCATCGTGCTCGATAACAACGTGCGTCCTTACCTCCATACTCTCTTTTTCCTGGAGCCTTACTTGCGTGCAGTCTCGTGTGGTCGACGTATCTCCTAGTACCCAACGCTACGTGAGCCTCCGACGTGTCGATTTGAATAGCGTCTGCTGCAAAACCTACTGTGAGACGCTCCGTTACCCATCTCCTAGTCAATCTCAACCATGTCTGCCAGTGGATCCTCCACATTTCGCTGTACTGGTTTTACACCGCCTTCAACTCCCCAAAACACCCCTCCCCACCAGTCCCCCTTTCCCGCCATGACTTGGTCCCCCACCGCACTCAGTGGCCCCGTCGTTACCCTAATCATGATTTCCGCTACCCTCGCCGAGTTCGTGTACATTCCCACCAGAACAACACCCCTCACCTAACTACCCGCTTTATCTTATTTGTCGTCATCCTCGCATTGACCGGAGGACCGTAGCTCTACCAACTCCCAGATACCGCTCATAGTTGGCATCGTGCACGTCCTTGCCTCCACGGTCGCTGCTATTGCGTTTGGATTGTTCCCTTCCGGTCAAATATTTGGCGACCGTGTTTCAGGCAAGTCGCGCAAGTACATAACCTCGCAGACCTCCACTGCATCTTATCCCGAGCTTCCTCGTTGGGGCCGCACAGCCAGCATCTTCCTCTAGTAACTCCTAGTATGTGGCTACAAGTTCTCCGAGTCCTATTTTTTTTTCTTACGAACTGCTTCAGTTCCCGTTGCTGTCATGGAACCCGACAAGCCAAAAGGTCTGGATATTTGTGTGTCATCAGTTGTGGAGTCGCTGCTGATCGCTTGTACAGCTCATATCGGTGTTGATATCATGCACAGATGCCACCTGACGAAGCATCGAG
>JBBPOY010000180.1:0-14730 GCA_038091675.1 Leccinum proliferum | reverse complement strand
CACATGTTTTACAACTTGAACAGTTATGGAGTCGCTCGATCCGCTCGAACGGTCCAGTCGATCCTCAACGTCCGCCGACGCTTAGGTGGATGAGCATACGTGTAGACGTGCTGGGCACTCTGTTTGCAACTACGCTTGCTGCTTATTTGGTGTATGGACCTGTTAAGCATCAGGCTGCGAATACTGGATTCTCTCTTAACATGGCAGGTCGGTGTCGCAGTCGTCTTTGACGCACCCCGTGATTGAGAACCTTTGTAGTGGCATTCAGTTCCTTGATCTTGCGATGGGTGCGGCATCTGAACGAGGTGGAAATACATGGTACGTCCGAGTATCAGGCTTCCAATCATCCATCATTGCCTATTCTCTCTCCATTCTCGGCTGTCTCATACAGGCAATAGGTAAAGAATCCATCGAATTAACTTGTACGACGCGGTGATGACAGCTTGGACAGTCTGGAACGTGTGGACAACTACATGAAGGTCGAGCAAGAACCGAAACCGACGGATGAGGGCATGCCCCCCGCTTACTGGCCAGCGAGTGGGGATCTATACGTCGAGAATCTGTCTGCTCGTTACTCCCTGGTGAGTCCGTCCTTTCTCCGTTTTTTTTGTCCCCGAATGACTGTGCGTTCCAGGATGGACCGAAAGTCCTCGATGGTCTTATGTTCCACATCAAGTCCGGCGAGCTGGTCGGAGTCGTCAGTCGTACCGGCAGCGGAAAGGCAAGTATCAATCGATCTCATCATGGTGTGGATTCATTTACGATCACTCAATTTCAACAGAGCTCGTTGATACTCGCGCTCCTGCGATGCATCTTCACTGAAGGAAACGTCTACCTGGACAAAATGCGCACATCTGGGATCAATCTCGACGTGTTGCGTTCCCACGTGACAATCATTCCGCAGATCGTAAGTCCCCCGTCTCCTTGTCGACATTGATATCGCTCGCGCTTACAGTGTGTGACTTAGCCTGAGCTGCTGAGCGGTACCATCCGGCGCAACATCGACCCGTTTGAAGAGTACGACGACGCAACGCTCAACGTCGTCCGGCGTGCCGCCGGATTGTTTTCTTTGCAAGATGGCTTAGACGAAGGTCGACTGACGCTCGACAGTCTGATCTCGGGTGGCGGTAGACATCTCTCGGTCGGACAGAGGCAAATCCCAGCACTCGCCCGAGCAATGGTTCGTCCAAGCAAACTGCTCATCCTGGATGAAGGTACGTTTCGTCTCTGCTCCTTGTGAATACGCCAAGATGACGATTGGCGATTGTGTTGGTGACGCACAGCGACTTCCGCGATCGGTGAGTCATTCTGGCTCAGGGGCTCGTTTCCGCTTGCACTGACACGGTCTGGACGTAGATTACAAAACGGAAGCAATGATTCAGTCATCGATCCGGAACGAATTGAGAGGAACGACGCAGCTTATCGTCGTGCATCGTTTGCAGACGATTGTGGACGCTGATAAGATCGTGAGTCCTCTGTTCTATACCATCACCAGCTTATCCACCGATGATTGTCCTAGATGGTCCTCGATGCAGGAAAGATCGTGAGTGCGGATTTGCTAACACTTGCGACACGGAAGCTGATCGTGTATGTATATGCTCCAGGTCGAGTTCGGGACACCCTGGGAGTTGCTCCAGAATGACGAGGGCATGCTTCGTTCCATGGTCGACGAGAACGGGGACAAGGAAACGTTGCATTCGATGGCGTCGTCGTCGTCTAGGACCGGTGGAGCATAGGTATCCGCGTATGCGCTGGTTGCATCGCTGCATGTCGTTCAGTGAACCAAGTTTGACGTATTGCTCTCCACAAGCTTCATTCAAATTATTATCAGTTGCACCTATAAGCCAAGACACGCGTCATCTCCAGGTCTCACACACGCTCAGGAATAACTACGTGTTCGCCGTCACGCTCCCTGATCGGATACGACTTTACAATGTAACCGATTTTCAACCGCGACAACGTCCCCCCTTTCCCCTTGACGAAGACAATGGAGATGGGATCAACAATCTGAGCCAAATGCATCTGGATGATGAAGGAGACGACGAAGAGCCCACAGCAGCTGCACATGAAGACACACATCGCGAAACCTCGCAAGCACTGCCATCGCCCTGTCTTCACCCCCACCACCATCCTCGTCCACATCCCCGCCCCTTCCCCACCCTCACCCGCACCCTCACTTTCCGCCGTGATGCACACGCCTTCGCCCACCCCCGGATGTCCTTTCCATCCACACCCCCTACCAATTGTGCATCCACAGACTCATCACTATATCATAGAGGACGGCCGCCCGCTCTCTCGGAGCCCATGGGCATACCTGTGAGTCTTCTACTAGTTACTTCGCGACCTCGCCCTGTCGTCGACTAACTCATGTATCCAGAACGACATGTGGCGATCGCCATGTGCTCCACACCCGCCATCATCCCTTTTTTGTTGAAGTTCCCACCATTGACTACGCGCGATCAGCTCAAGCGGCTGAAGAAGGTCGCTTCGGTGGAATTCAATCGAGAAAGATGCCAAGGCAACACCGCGGTGGCCTATCTTCAGCGCCACGGCGTTCCCGAAGGTCGACTCACGCCCCTGACAAATGAAGGATACACAATTTCGAACAACGCCTCGACCACCTTTACTACTCTTTTATCCAACGAACCCTATTCGATCATATCCGGCGATTTCAACCCTATCCATGTGAACCCGTATATCGCGGACTTTGTTCCTTTTCCCGGAACCATCACCCATGTAAAATGGTCAAGCGCTGTTACACGACGCTATGTTGAGAACATTGTTGCCGAAGGCAATCGAGACAGAGTAGTCGCGTAAGGCATCTGTGTGTCTTGGTTGAGTTCATGCTCATACACTTTTATAGATACGATGTTTCATTCGTCAGTATGGTGCTGCCAGGGGATGCATTAACGGTCATATTGGCATGCGGGATGGTAACATGGTCGTCAAAGTGGAGACATCCAACCAGCGAGACGAAATGGTTCTCGAAGGCACCGCAGAGGTTGACCACAGTATGCGTATTCACAGGTCATGGATCACAGGAACCAGGAATGGGCATGGACCTTTACAATAGCTCCCCTGCGGCCCGTGCGGTCTGGGACGGCGCCGATGCCCACCTTCTTGCAGTTTACGGATTCTCAATCATCCAGATCGTCAAGGACAATCCAAAGCGGAAATCCATTTCGGCGGTATCAAGGGTCAAGAAATCCGTCAGCGTTACATGGATATGACATACGATACCATGGACAAGGATGGCTATTAACCTTTTCTTAGCGATTCCTGAGAAAATCTGCACACAAGTCCTCATGCGAGCGCTCGCCACTGTTTACAGCAATGGTCAACTGACCAGGCTTGTCATCGATAAGGTGTGATTCTCGCAGGAATATGACACGCCCATTGCACGTATGTCCAACCGATCCCGCTCTCCCCTGTGATGCTTGACTTTTGTTGTTGTTGTAGTGGACGTGGAGGAGAGTTTGCCCGAGGTAGATACAAGTGGAAGTGCCGTTTTCGCGCAAGATCCACGTATGTGTCCGTTTTTTGCGCGTCTCGAGTTCTGACACGCATTGTATGCTTTAGCTCGACATGCGAATGCAGGCGTGGCACGCGCTTTGGAGGTCCCTGCATCGGGCGTTTCCTCTTGGGCGTTGCTCCAGCGAGGGTGCTAACGCTGACGCGGCGTGGCTCGTTCTGCCAGGTGCACCGACACGGCAAAGTCAAGACGCTCCCTCTTTTCGCTGACATTGACATACGCACCCTCAAGCACAGTTTCAGCCATCCCAACGGCCTACTTCTTGCCACGCAATTCGCTCAGATCGCTCTGGTTGTGACGGAAAAGGCCGCTTTCGAAGACATGCGTGCCAAAGGAAGTTTGTGCATTCGCCGGTCACTCGCTTGGAGAGTACTCTGCACTTGCCTCTATGGCTGATGTTCTCCACATCTCAGCACTCGTCGACGTCGTGTTCTATCGTGGTATAACCATGCAGCGCGCCGTCGAACGCGATGCTCATCACCGGTTCAACTATGCCATGTGTGCTGTGAATCCGAGTCGTATCTCGAAGACTTTCACCGACCCCACGCTGCGTGAGGTTGTTGACACTATCTATACGCGCACGAGCACTCTCCTTGAAATCGTCAACTACAATGTCGAGGTAAGTCTCTAAGATGTACTCGCGAGTGCAATTTTTTCCAACAAATCGTCTCAGGGTCAACAATATGTTTGTGCGGGAGAGTTGGTTGCATTGCAGACGATGACCAATGTGTTGAATTATTTGAAGGTCCAAAAGATCGACATGGACAAGGTACGTATCTCCTCTCAGGACTGTATGAAGGATGGTTTGATTTAACGTATGCAGCTCACCAAGACCTTCACTGTGGAAGAAGTGAAGGAAATGTTGAGCGACATCGTCTCGAAATCGTTCGATCGCGCCAAAGAGCTTCAGGAGTCCGAGGGATACATCAAGCTTGAACGAGGCTTCGCAACGATTCCTCTTCCTGGTATCGATGTACCTTTCCACTCTAGATACCTTTGGGCAGGTGTTATGCCGTTCAGGGTTTGTGAGTTCAGCTCATCCTCCGTACTACGCAGCGCTAATGAAGCCTTGTGTCAGATTTGTCCAAGAAGATCCCTCCCTGCTCAATCCCGATATGTTGGCGGGAAAATGCATCCCAAATTTGGTTGCCAAACCATTTGCTGTCACCAAGGAGTACGCGCAGCTGATTTACGATCAAACGTCTTCGCCTCGCTTGGACAAAGTGCTCAAAAAATGGGGCCAGGAAAGTTGGGCATTACCCGAACAACGGCAAAAGTTGGCGTATACAATCCTTGTGGAGCTGCTGTCCTACCAATTCGCGTCGCCAGTTCGTTGGATTGAAACGCAAGATCTGCTGTTCACGCATTACCACTTCGAACGTTTCATTGAGATTGGTCCATCACCCACTTTGACCGGCATGGCGACACGGACATTGAAAGCCAAGTACGAACCTCAGGATGACGCTGTTAGCCGCAAGCGGGCAATTCTTTGCCACGCTAAAAACGCTCGCGATATTTACTATCTCTTTGAAGATGAAGTTCAGCCTGTCCCCGCGCTTGCCGTTCCTGTTGTTCCCTCAGCACCCACTCCCACTCCTGCTCCACCGCCTGCTGTCGTAGCCGCTCCACGGAAAGCGTTACTTGCTTCTGTTGAGGATGTACCTCTTAAGGCTGCTGATATCCTTCTCGACATAATCACTCAAAAGTTGAAGAAGAAGGTCGAGGAAGTTCCGCTCACAAAATCAATCAAGGACCTTGTTGGTGGAAAGTCTACCCTGCAGAACGAAGATTTGGGTGACTTGCAGCTCGAGTTCACGTCCGCACCGGAGAAGGGTGAAGAGCTTCCACTCGAAGAACTCGGATCCACTCTACGTATTGGACATTCCGGAATGCTTGGCAAATATACGTCTCGCCTCGTCTCCCGTCTTATTGGCGGAAAGATGCCTGGAGGATTCAATGCTTCCGCAATCAAGGGTTATTTGTCAAAGACTTGGGGACTGGGCTCCTCACGTGCCGACAGTGTTCTTCTACTTGGAGCCACTATGGAGCCTGACAAGCGTTTGTCATCTGAGACCGAGGGCAAAGCATGGCTGGACACCGTAGTTGGTGCATACGCTCAGCGCTCTGGCATATCCTTGTCCAGTGGAGTTTCTGATAGTGGCAGTGGCGGCGGGGCCGGGGGTGCCACGATCAACAGCGAAGAGTTTTTGATGTTCAAAGCTGAACAGGATCGTTTTGCTGCTCACCATATCGAGCTTTACATGCGTTACCTCAATCGTGATTCTCGTGCTGGAGAAATTGCTTTTGACAAGGAGAAAGCCGCGTCCGCACAGCTCCAGGCCCGACTCGATGCGATCGCACGAGAGCATGGCGACTCATACGTTGACGGAACACAACCTGTCTTCGATCCATTGGAAGCCCGCCACCTCGACTCGTCTTGGAATTGGGTTCGTCAAGACGCGTTGTTGATGTACTACGACAACATCCATAGCCGTCTAAACATCGTCGACCGGGAACTCACCGCATACGTTGAAATTTATCGTCTCATCTCGGGGCTATGAACATCATCATCAATCTAACGTTTTGTACGTGGTGTTTCGAGTATTCTTTTTTGCAAACGGGTTGCATCATGAGTCACTGATTCTTTGTGTTGGTTGTTTAGTAGCAGGCGGAGATTGGGCAGGGGCTGTCTACTCCTCGGACGATGCCCCTCGAGTTGCGTCGGTGAGTTTCTAACGGAGCCGATATCCTCCTCTTCCCTCACGAAAGTGCCACTTTGAATGTGGATATCTATGTGAACAACAACCCGACGGCGTTTTCGAACGCGTACTACTTTAAGTTCAATGCTCTGAATATTTGCGAGTAAACTGGTGGATGCTCATTAGAGATATAACCAATGTTTTTTTTGTAAATATTCTTCATTCTTGCTATATATGTGTGCCATCTTGTTCCTCCGTCTTCTTGGATACAGTAGATATCCAAGTCGGTCAAAATTGATTCTACCATGACAATGATGTTTGAGTATGTGATCGTGCGTGAGTGTTTCTCTTACTCGCAGCACCGTGCGGCGACGCCTGGTGCGTGACCACCTCTCTCCCTCTCCTCTCCCTCGCTCACCCTAGTACACCCGCCCCAGACCTCGTCCATACTGCCGGTGCACCCCCGCGACGTGAGGATGCCACGGTGCCTATCTCTCTCCCTCTCCCTCTTTCCGTCCCTCACCCACCCTACCACGCCAGACCTCGACCACGCCGATGGCGCCACCACACGACATTAGCACATGTCCCCCAACGTGACGACAGGACGACGCAACGACGACAAATGCGACAAGCCCGCCTCAAACACCCCTCTCCCCCTCCCCCTCTTACTGTCCCTCACCCACTCCACCCCGCCAGACCTTGTCCACGCCGTCAGCGCCCACACGACATTAGCAGATGCCCCTCAACGTGAAGACAGGACGACGCGGCTTGCGAGCTCCATTCGGAATGGTGTACACCGACTGTAGGATGCGATGAGTTCTGGAAACACGTCACTCCCAACACATATGGCAGACGTGCTGCTCGCAGTCCAGATGGAGAAGCTGCGTGTGGAAGAGGCGTTGGTGGCGCGGGATAACGTAGTGGCTTTCCTCGAGGACGCGTACACTTCTGTTCGCCAAAAGGCGTCGACGATATTGCGGTTAGAGCGATAACTGGAGACGTTGAAACGAGCCTCGACCCCGGCTAACGCGAATCTTGAAGTCACTTTCCTGAAACTGCCGGGGACGCCGCAGCCGCAGCCGAGTCCGGGTCAAGCGTTTGAGGAACTGGATGAGCAGCAGGCAAGTTCTGTCGTTTATTCTGGCCTCTCAATGTTACTCCGGATGGCCAAACTTAGGTGGGCTTACGCAGGAAACAATACGCGCATATAGATGGCTTGCAAAGCAATTCGGCTTACTACAGATATGTCTAGGTCAATAGACTTGCATCGGCGAGGCTATCATATACCCCCGCCGAGCCAACACCATCCGAGTCGGATGACGGAGTCACGGAGAGAGTCAGGTGAGTGAGTGCATATATATGCGTCGTTCACGATTGAAACCATCCTGCGTGGTTTAGGACGCACTGTGTTTTTTTTTCCAACGGACCAGCGGAGCAGACGATCGTTGCGAGACAAGCTATGCTCGCGACTCTTCCTCTACGATTCTCTGCAACCAATCATGATTCACGCCGCTCATACGCTGTACGAATTCCTTGGAAATGCTTGTGGCGTGTGTCTGCTCCGAGCTGCTTCTGTGACACTGACACCCTCGAGCCTCTCAAGGATATGAAAGGAATTTCTTGTGTCTGTGACTCTGTCGCTCAGCCGAATCCTCGTGATGGCGAGAGAGGACCACACGTTGGTATGAACCAACGTGGGTACCGCATGGCAGCGAATAAGTGCCGGCGGGTACCCCGAAAGGGCCCTTCCTGCCCGATTAACCTGTGGGAATCGCCCCCACTTTCCTTTCCCCTCCACCACCATCTACGAGCAGGAAGCTTCCATCCTCCCCACTCGTTATTGCCCCAAATTGCAACCAATCTATCCGGGGTCGTGCCCTCACATGTCACTAGCACCTCTGTGACTTGGCCAACTCCCTCGTTAGGGTAGCTGGAACCCTAAACGGTCTCGGATGGGCAGCGGTAGGGGTAGCGGAGCCCCCTGATCGCCAGATGCCCAATCGTCCACAAGTCCATTTTTGACCTACGAATCCTGGATCGACGAGTATGGACCGCTCATATCGCTCAGAGTGAGCGCTTCGTGGTCATTGACCGTTACAAGGCAAGTCACAAGTGAGGACCGTGTGTCGTGTAAAGGTAGACCTGACGCGGACGACGGGTATTAGGCTGCCGTGGACATCATGGAAAAACGAGGGGGTGCGTTAGTCGATCGACCCCGGTCTGTGGCCTGCGGCGAACTGTTGGGTCGTGGTTTTCGAATCACCATGACGCGTGCCGGGGAGCGATTTAAACGGATCCGGAGGTACGTGAATTTCAGGGCCATCGAGGGATGGCCCGACTATTGACTTGCTTGCACATAGGGCACTCCATACACACTTGCAGCCCAAGGTAGCACAGACGTACGAACCGTTGCAGATGCTCCACGTCAAAGGGGATCATTTTGGGGTTGTTAGAAGACCCCGAGCGATATTCGGACCATGCACGCGCGTACGTCCGTTAATGCTTCTTTGACAGGACCTCAGACTTTTCTTCTCTACTTACAGAGTTGCGGCCTCTGTCACCCTCAAGCTCACATACGGTAAAAATACGCCAACAGATGCGTCGGATCCGACGTTTTGGAAGTTCGGGAATTACTCAAGAGGTTTTTGAAGGCTTTGAGCCCTGGTGCCTACCTCGTAGACAGCTTTCCTTGGTTGAAATACCTGCCATGGTACGGGCGAGAGCGGCAAGGATTCATCGAAGATCTCGGGTTGTTCCGCCGTCAGTTGGATATGGTCAAGTTCCAGATGGTAATTCATTGATATTCCTGGACTTTAATGTTTACCACGAACGACGTCTCTCTGCACAGGACGACCCCGACTCGGGTCCCTCATTTGTAAAATTCCTCCTCGCACGAGAGATGGATCTCGGTCTGGACGAGACCGAGATGGCGTTTCTCGCTGGTGGTTTGTTTTCGGCGGGCTCGGAGAGTGTGCGTCACATTTGTTCTTAAAACGGTGTGATTGACCTTGCGACACAACGTAGACGGCGGTTGCGATTTGCGTTATGATGTTGGCCGCTGCAAGCCACCCCGATGCACAAGCCGCAGTGCACGCAGAACTGGATGCAGTCATTGGTTCCCAACGTCGTTCGTCTGCCAATTTGTTTCTTCCAGCAGCAGTGTCTCAACGTGAACGCTTTCACAGTTCCCACTTTCGATGATGAAAAGTCTCTGCCCGTGCTCCGTGCTTTCACTCTGGAAATGATGCGATGGAGACCTTTAGTACCTCTGGGTTAGCCGTACCATCAATCCTCTATCCGCCATTCTCTGACGCTGCTTCCTAGGCCTCACCGCGCCACGGAGGATATCATCTGGGTAAGTGTCCTCTGTCTACGACTTGGATTCTTTACCATTCCTTTTCTCAGGGCGATTATTACATACCTGCAGGGACAACAGTGTATGGGAACCATTGGTAAGTACGCGGAATCTACCTGAATCGTCTTTGGATGAGTCTGGTGATACGACCCTGATTACGACTTGAAGGGCCATCTCTCGCGATCTGGAGGTCTTCCCGGACCCAGACACCTTTGACTTGACGCGATGGCTGACACCGGACGGAATTGTGAGAGATAACATCAAGTTTCCCTATTTTGGTTTCGGCAGACGGTGAGATATCCGAATTTTTTTACACGTTCGGGCCGCATCATGGGCGTCGCCAATCACAGGTTCTGAATCATTTTTCTAGGATTTGTCCCGGACAACACGTAGTCACTAGGCAAGTCCATTCGACCTCGGTTGTATAGGAGGAAAATTTGACGGAGCGGCGCGCGCCTTACAGGTCGCTTTATATCAACACCGTATTCGTCCTCTGGGCGTTTCGACTGTCCTTGGACAAATCCAAGCCGGTTGATGACATGGCGTTCATAAATAGCATCTCGGGTGACATCGCGCCTCAGGCTGTTGGTCTCCGCTTCGAGTTCCGGGTTCCGGCGGAGACGTTGAAGGTGATGATGTGACTAAGGCCTGAGGAGTATGCGGTTGCATACGAGATGTTAGGCAGATATGATGTCATCCGTGGCACTTCTCCGGGCCTGCTCTCGGTTCTTCTCCGTTGAAGACATCAATTTTGAATAGATGGCCGTTTGGCTAGTGTAGTATGCAGAGTTTTAACCTCTACCTCATCCTGTCCTGCGAATTCAGCAGAAGTGAAGTAATTGTTCTCAGGCTCGAAACCGCTACTATCCCGCTCCCTTATATGCCCCTACTGGTACTGTAGATCGTACCCTCTAATGGCCGATCGCCCGACCCTAATCCTCGGAGAGGAGTGACGACGGCACATCATTGGTCCATGGTCGATATGATTGGTCAAACGGGCCAGGCGACGGGTGAGGCAACGCGTTCGCGGGGGCACAGCCTGAACGAATCTTTGCAGAGTGCTTTTATAACAAGGACGGAAAGTGGCACTACGCACTACAAGGCCTTTCGGATGGATGATCTCAGCGCTCAAGAATAGTATTGTCTCTCAACCGAGGTAAATTGCCGGACTATCGGTTTGGTCGCAAGGCATGTGTTCTCGAAGACGATGCAGGCAATCGTGAAGGATACTCTGACCGACCGGAAGAACGTGTCAGCTCAGAACCACTGCGAAACGACGAAAAGGACAATGTGACGACGAACGCGGCACCGTGCGGCGACGCCCGGTGCGTGTCCACCTCTCTCCCTCTCCTCTCCCTCGCTCACCCTAGTACACCCGCCCCAGACCTCGTCCACACCGCCGGTGCACCCCCGCGGCGTGAGGACGCCACGGTGCCTATCTCTCCCCATCTCCCTCTTTCCGTCCCTCACCCACCCCACCCCGCCAGACCTCGACCACGCCGATGGCGCCACCACACGACATTAGCACGTGCCCCCCAACGTGACGACAGGACGACGCGGCGTGCTGGCAGCATCCCGCCACGACGACGTGACGACGACGAGCAGGCTCACGTCGTCCACGGGTGCTGACATGGTCATTCAGGCTCTCTGGGAGATCAACATAGATAGCGTCGAGGGTAACGGAGCAACAATTTTGAGCAACATCACTTCTTTTATTGATACTGGCACCACCCTCGTTATTGGACAACATTCCCAAGTTGCTCAGCTGTATACTGCGCTTGGTGGTACTGATTCGTTGTTTATCACCAGGGTATTATACCATTTGTTGACTAACAGACCGTAGTCCCCTTCTCGTCGATCGGCTTCACCTTCGGGTGGACTTCGTTCCCTATTGCTGCAGACTCGCTCAACCTTGGGCTGGTGATTCCTCAGCACACAATGTTAGCGGACTTGTAGGGTCTCGTTTGAAATAAATCAATACATTGCAATTTGCCGCACACATTCGCGACCTATAATGTCAGCAAGTTGTGCTCATTGCTTCTTTTCCTTTTCCTCTTTTTCGGAATGGCATTCTGGGTTATCAGCGATGTGTTCCTCCGGAACGTCTACACAAAGTTCGACGTTGTACATTTACAGGTTGGATTCGTAAGCAATCGATCCCGTTAGTATAAGTTGGATGTCTTCACGCACGATTGACGCACGAGTAGATTCCCAAGACGCCGAGATATAATCTCGACTTGAGGAAAGACTGGGATGTGTATGGTATGACTCAGATCTCCGACTCTCGATGCGTTCCGAGTCACTGTGCATGAGTTGTCGCCAAGAGAAAATGATGCACCGACAGCGTGTAGTGGCGACGAAAACGATACAGCATACGGTGATCCGGGAAGAGCGTCGCCAGCTACGAATATTCAGATACGGTCTACTACGCAACTTGTAAATGTATCCGCCCGCGGCGTCCCAGAGTCTTGAGTTCTCCGTGTTGAAAGTCGATGGGGAACCTTTCGAATCTGCCATTGGGGTCCCATCGGGCCCCCGGCGGATCTTTGGAATGTTATGTGTGTAGTAGCAACTTGTGCCGCGGAGCTCAATCAAAATTTCCGACTCGGAAGCTCAATCAAGTTACTACAGTACTACGCTGGTGAGGTTCTTCTGCGCAACATGGCACATACGATCATTTCTCCTTGAATTCGGTGAGAGTTGTGGCACATAGTAGCAGTGCGTACTTTTCGCCAGCCTCCCGCCGTCCAGAGCCCAACTGATGCTAGTATATTATTATGCATCACAGTGTGGTATGTTCACCGGCGGTTCAGACATCTTGACTCGTTCGTATCTCCTGGACTCGCTGCTATTTTTGAGTCGGGAACCAGGACATCTGAAATTTTTCTTTGTGGCCACAAACTTCCGAGTTCAAAGTATTCGACGACACTTAGTGGCTTCGCTCATGTTGTAGCGATTTAACGCCATTACAACATTCCGATTCTCGCTCTCGCCTCATGTCCGAGCTATTTAACAGGTGAGGCGTCTAATTGGACGCCAGCTGACTTTCGCGTTTTCACCGTGTAACGCAGACGTATACTGCCATGGGCCTCCGAGTCGCTCTCATTGGCACGATGTACATCATTGCACTTGCAGTCAATGTGTTTGTTGCAACAGCACCACAGCCTGTTGGAAAGAGAATGGGTATGGCGATCCCCATCTCCAAACGCTCCAGCTTGGGGAATCCCGACAAGGCTGTCAACATCACAGTTAATGCGTACGTCATGCTCCTTCGTTTGATTGAATCCACTCAAACATATAAATTAGCAAAATCCTTCATCGTTTCGAAACTACGAGAGGAACACGGGTGCTCTACACCCTGTTCCTTTGACAGGAAAGCAGAACATGAGCACCAGGGCTATTCCATCGGTGACGTCGACAACGAGTTGTGGTATGGGGTCATTTCTGTTGTACACCACCGCCTACTTTTACTTGGTGAGACTTCCCCCTGTTTCAGTGGACACGCACCTGATAATTTCTCGCAGTGGACTTTGATGTACGGACGACGATGCACCGATCGACACAACGCAACGCAACGTGGTCTTGCCTTCAGTTTCTGCCCTCACCATCGTCCTCGCCGTCGCCGTCAACCCGCGACACGACCTGCGCGCCCACACACATTTATTTGCCGTCACCCGCCGTACCCACACCTCGCCCGCTTGCCGTTGCCATCACCCACATTTGCCGTTACTAAATCACCACGGTCCTCGGTTGGTACACTGACGCTCAACCCCACGTTCTATCCAAGAGGCTGAGTCCATAGCTGGCCTCAACACGCTCCGCTAATCGAATAATGCTAAGACCCAAACGGTTACCCTACATGGTAAGATGTCCTCCGAGTTCACTAGTCTGTCACCTTCTGGAGCACATATTGACGCGTTCCGATAGCGTCACCCCTCTCTCCTGGACTACTTCCTCTACGACCAGATCGAACCCCCCCCCTCCCCCCAATGTTCCGAAACCGATCGACACCGCCGAAATGGACAGTTGCGTCATTACAGTCATCATTTCCAGATCTCTCCCCGATCGTTAGGTTGTATGAACAGCTCTACGTTCTCCCGTCGCTGTCCACGATTGCCGGTCGACTGAAACTAACTGATCTCGGTTTCCGTCACCAACCTCGCCCCTCTCCGGGTACCCTCAACCGGCTCACAAGCCTTATGTTTATCGCGCCATGATGCCTTTTCTGCGTGAGACCCAGGAAAACTCCCCTTGCAACGTATCGTTTAGTGTTCGTGCATCCGTGGATCTGTCCACCATTTTGATGGGGACTTCTCATAGTATTCGTGCGGCCGAGGTCCAATAATTGTTCTTTGGCCGGAGCTTTGGATCGTAGTGACGTCATATCTGCACTGCAATATTTATCCCCGTACTCGTCACGGATGATCTCTCCGGCGATACGAGAGACTCGGCCTGGGTCAAGCTTGATTGGACCTTCACTATGTAAGCCATCCTTCCATGCCGTCGGAGCGCCAGACTTAAGACCCTTGCTTTTGAGGGCATGCCCGACCCCATTCCTTCAGCTGGCATGTCTCGAACGACCTTGTCCGTGATCTCAACCTCGAACACCTTGAAGTCGTTGCTTCGCGGCATGCTCATGCGAAGATCGATTGCAACGTCGTTCAGAATGTTTCTTGAGCAGTGAACGTGCGCGCCGTCTACCAAGAAGGCGTCAACATCCGGGTCAAAACACAAGGAAAGGACCCCGCTTTCCACGAATCTTGGGAATGTCTGCTACTATGAGCTCATTATGATTCGGTCTCAACTGCGCCCGGAACGACGGATGACTCGATACCTTGATACGGATGGTGCAGCACTTTGCGAATCCTCCTCTTCCCTCACGAAAGTGCCACTTTGAATGTGGATATCTATGTGAACAACAACCCGACGGCGTTTTCGAACGCGTACTACTTTGAGTTCAATGCTCTGAATATTTGCGAGTAAACTGGTGGATGCTCATTAGAGATATAACCAATGTTTTTTTTTGTAAATATTCTTCATTCTTGCTATATATGTGTGCCATCTTGTTCCTCCGTCTTCTTGGATACAGTAGATATCCAAGTCGGTCAAAATTGATTCTACCATGACAATGATGTTTGAGTATG
>JBBPOY010000179.1:0-14732 GCA_038091675.1 Leccinum proliferum | reverse complement strand
GTCGTGTAACGGCGTGTCGAACGTCGTCACAGCATATATACCCATACCCGTGGTACGGGTAACGGGTTTGGCACGGGTACGCAAATGCCAACCCGCACCGGTACCCGTGACAGACCCTAGAACTTATTACGGACTTGCGCAATGTCAAAGTGGTCGTCGGCAGAGTGTAGATTGTTGCTGAAAAATCAGCGTGCAGCAAAAAATGCAATGATCATCGTGCAATTCACTTCCCACAGTGCAGGCCTGGAGGATTGCTCCCATCACACTCTAATATATAAGTACTGGTCCTCTTGGAATGTTTGTGCATTCTGGTAGAAACCTATGCCAGAGATGTCAGGTCGTGATGGGCAGTCTCGAGAAAGATATGCCTGTTGTGCAGACTTCAAGTTCCAGTTCGCGGTGCGTACTAGTACATGTGCAAAGAATGTCTGAGCGCCGTAAAGTCTTCTTCGTTCAAAGGTTGTTGCTTGTACATAAGTAATGTATTATGGAAAGCACGACAGGCACATGCTGCTCCTTTCGGTGATCTGGTGCGCTTCTTTTACGGTCGATGTTTTTTCCAGCTAGTGTTGCCCGGATGAACAGAAAGGTCCTATTTACTTAGTTACTACTTAAATGGTGTTTTCAACTGACAACTTAGAGCGATCTCGGCTCCTTGAACCGTAACCATCATGGACCTCAGACATGGGGGATCTGTATGTTGGGGTCGCGTACAAAGCTTTTTTTTTTCGAGTTGTATTGGGGCCAGACGTGTACTAGTAGAGTTGGGTGGTGAGTAGTCTACGCCGTGTGGTTTTCATGTGCTGATTGAGTAGGGTGGGTTGACAATGTCCGAGTGGAGGGTGCTTTTGGTTAAGGTTTACTTGTTGTTCGGTCACTCATAGGCATCTGGTTGGGTCATGTTGGTAGGCGGGGTGTGTGGCCTGGTCTCGTCTCGTCTGGAGGGGCCAGTTTTTTTGCCTGCTTTTTACTGCCAGTGCCCTATTAAGGTGTGGGAAAAACACATCATCGGTTCAAGGCCATGGTCGGTTTTCCCACGTACGGGTGGGCAAGGGACTAACTACAATGTCTGGCTCCCAATATATACACCCTGGAAACATTGAACACGACCCACAACTGCTCCCCATCCCTAGGAACAAAGCCCCGACCCCAAGAATGAGACAAGCGCCACTGGTACGCTACGCCATTCACGCACCCAGCCCACCAGCCAAAACAAGCCACCCGACCGGTAGCATCTCGCAAGAGCTCCACTAGGACCCTTCGATAACAACCACCCATCCACCCAACGCCCCACGAACGACTGAGCTCCCCGACTAAATTCCGCTCCCACCCACCCCAAAGTGGAGGCCCAACGAAACTTGTTAACCGCTGCATAAACCAACCGACGCGAAATACCGACTGACCATTGCATGACTAGCGTCCTACCTCCCCCCGCGAGCTCACCCACACGCATGGCAATTTCAGAGGTTTTATCTGGGTATCTTGTTACTATTTACCCAAGGTACACACATACACCACGCCCCAACCACTGGCACGCCCCGCCGGAGCTAGTGCGTGAGTGCATTTCCACTTCCACATTAGAGCGATCTCGATATCGGTTGGCCAATTTTAGAACGCAAATTACTTATCCATTTTCAAAACGAAATTTATATTATGTAATATTGGTGAGACCAGAGTGGGCTCCCGGGCCGCCGGATCAAGATTCAAGATTTGGCTTTCCCTCAGATCCGCCTAAGCCATTGGCAAGCAGACTTGAGGTAAGTAGTATTCTGATTCAAAAATATCCCATAGGGAACTAACTGAGACTTGAAATTGAAATCCCAGGGTGACCCAATAGACTGGTGACCATTGTGTCTGTCTGATATTTTGTTGTCTCTCACAGAGCCGCATCACAATCCTCAAGTTTTTGATAGAAATTTGGCTATTTCACATGTTTTTTTTTTCATGTTTGCATTACCCGTTTGGTGATTTTACTGATTCGGAGAATCGAGATTCGCCCAAATTTGGCTCGTGCGACGGCGGAGCCAAAGTGCCGGCCCTGAGCATGCCGTAGGCGTGACTGTCACGCGAGTCATGATTATATAAGATGCGTTACCCATCCATTCTGTGACGTTGTAATCCCCGCCATGCACTCGGCTTCAACAACATTTAAGGTGCTTCCTGGAGAACGCCTTCCTGCCGTACTTCGTGTTCCGGCGTCCACTACATCGCAAATATTATCCCCTGCATTTGTCGACGCAGATGTTTCCAAGAACTCTGAAACATTCCCCCCGTATTATCAATCCCTCAAGAGGGGCTCTTCCGTCATGGTCGGTCGTTCACATCAGAAGGAATGACTTTGTATTGATTGATGTGATATGTTGTTAGACACCATCTTCAGTCCGAGCCTTGCAACCGTTGGAGAGCCTTGTGGATCAGTTCAAAGAGTCTCTAGATGAAAAGAGACTGATGACAAAGGTGCTGGTCCGCGTACAACAAACATATGAAGAACGGGAATTGCTTTTGCGTCGCCACCTGACTCAAAACGACATCGATCAGTTGATTTCTGAACACGAACCACACACTGTAAGAGGAAACTACCTCCGTGCTGTTTGTGGGCATACATTGAATGTATTTTCTGTGCAGCGTTATTGCCGTGTAGGTCTATTCTTATCAGACTACCATCGTTGCTCTTCTGACTCGGATCTCTAACCGCTTAGGTTTAAACATATGCCTTCTTAGAAGTCTTTCATTACTTTATCATTACCTCGAAACTTCAAACTTGTACTCAATGGGGGGGGGCGGAATTCTTTGTTCGATGTAGTAGTGTAGGAAGTAACGCTGTTTTGTTATTGTGAAGTAATTTATTCTTCTCTTTGCCTGCTTCGATTTGCGTAGTGATACATTATAAATTACAACGACAAGTGAAGCCTACTGTCAGACGTCTGCATCTTAGAGGTAGCAACATTCATTTCATTTCTCCAAGCCTCGGTTGGACTGAGCTCGTCTGCAATGCAGAACACCATCAGGATTTACCTCCTTACCGTAGCAAATCCGCGGCCTCGGATCTCTACTAAGGTCCAGTGTCCTTTCCCCCGCAGACAGGGCGGATTCGCAAGGAACAAAGAAAGTTATTGCAAGTCTACCACGCTTCTTTACCTGTTTCTTTACCTTTTGCCTTGCGTCGTAGGTGGAGAAATTTGGCTTCGCATCTCTGCGCAATGGGGACGTAGGGTTCATAAGGGTCATCGCCGGCATCGTCAAGTTTGTAAGACGGGCAGCGAAGGTGTCCGCACATTCCGGACTGCAGTGATACGACCTGAGCCACGTCGACTGCAACTGCAACCAACTCGTCGAACACGATGGCGGGTGAGTACTTCGAAATTCGAACTAACCAAGACCTGATTTTGCTCTTCCAAGATCCGCAGTGTTGCACTGATACGCATGAATATCCACACAACGAGCGAAACCGTGACAATGCTGTGACAATATTCAATGGGGACTTGGCAGTGAAAAACCTCGTACCGTGACGTTCAATTTATTTTCATGACTTCCGCGAACTACTATCAATTGCCTTCATACGTCAACTCAAGCCTCTGTGATGTCGTTTTTTGCTTCGCTCTCACCGTTCTCGTACTACTGGTAACCACTCGAATCATTTATATATATGATGTTTCCACAATAAGAACAATCCTTTCTCCGCAATGGTTGCGAAAATTGGACTTTTACATTCGAGTCAGTGGCAGTCGAAACGAGCAGATTCTCTGTATTCTCAAACCATTTAACACGATCTACTTTTGGGAGTGGACGAGCGGTTTCAAAGCCGGTCTTGGAGACAAGTTTTCCCTGGGTCAGGAAGACCGTGACGGGAGATAAAGATCCGAGATAACGAGGTGTCAGCTCGCCACTGGGATGTCACGCGTCACGGTACTCTTACACAGTTCTCCTATCGATCTAGTTCGTGCTAACTGAGTTGGCGGAACCGGGGTTCAGGGATGCCCGTAGGGCCGTGGTATCACTCATGGATCAGGCTGGCGGAACCGGGGTCCAGGGATGCCCGTAGGGCCGTGGTATCACTCATGGATCAGGCTGGCAATTGTTCCTCTGTCTGATCTCTTGGCCCTTTTTTGGGAACTGGCTTCAACTTGATTACTCATTTGTTTGTATGTATTGAATGCGTGCTTCCGTCTCCACCTAGTAATCAGAGTGCCCCTCTTTCAATCCCTGCAGCGGTGCTCATCGACGGCTACACCATTCACGCGTTAACGTTTCTGCCCAATGCACCTGGTCAAAAGAATTTATCTGACGAGAAAGATACACAACATTGTCCGGCGCGCAGTTTCGATCATTGCAGCCGCTATCGATGATGGCTTGACTGGTGCCATTACTTGGAATGCTCTTCGGTTGGGAGTTTGGTTTGGCTGTCTTCGTCGCCTTGGGTATCTATGGTATGTTCACTGGTTCCTGTAGTAATATTTTTCCTACCGTGTTGTGTAGGATATGTTATCTTCCCGCCCTTCGGTTCTCTCTGCTTGCCCTTGCAGTGCTGTTCTTGCCATCGTCCAAGCTCTTCTTGCTTCCAGCGCACTTTTGCTTGGTAGTCTGCACATTGCCAAAGGCATCATGGAGGCACCTGGAGTACAGGTTTGTGGGTTGCTTGGGTGTGGTATTGAGGTGCCCTTTTCATCCCTCTTACTGGGCCTCCTTCGCTGCGAGTTGCTACCGCTGACGCGAGGTCTGCCTTTGGAGTGCGTGACAAACCCGCGGGGGTAGTTTATGGCAAGGGCTCAATTGATGGGGCCGGTGGTATTGAAATCTAGTTTGGTGTGTATCCCTTGGTTTCTTGACGTGTGCTCCCGCGTTGACTCAAATCAGCGTACCTACATATCCCTATACTGACTCGCAGAAGCCGGTTTCTACCCTCACTGGCGTTTCGTTTGTTCTTCCGCCTTCGTCCGTTACGGCCATTGTCAGTGTGCCTGACTCCTGGAGTTCGAGAATCTCGAAGGTACTCTTTCATTTGTATGACGTCAACTCCGGTTACATCCATCTTAACGGTGTTCCCATTCAGTCCCATTCAGTCCCTTTCACTTGGGTCTCACCGCTCTACTGTTGTCGCACGTGCATTGGGAAAGGGTGCGAAAGTTGCCCTCGTTGAAGGTCTGTTAGAACCCGCATTCGTCAGTGGCAGGGGCGTGGTTTGGGGCGTTGATGGTGCTGATCAGTAACTTGAAGGGAGACCTACTTGAACAATGACCCACCGTTAGCAGAATTATTGCCCTCAACGATGGTCAATTGGTTGAACCCGGCTCCTTTAAGGATCTTGTGCAGGGAAACGGCGTATTTGCGTCGTTGTGGGCTGACCATGTTGGCGCAGGTGCCGCCCCTGCTGTAGAGGCGTCCATTTTGGACTCGCCACGTGGGGTAACTGCATCTATTCGTGCTCCGTCTATCAAGCCCACTGCCAGTTTCAAAGCAGAGAGTATTGGTTCACCTGTACCCAAGAAGGACGTCCCTTTGTTTCATTCCCTACGGCGCCAGAGAACAACACCAGTCCCATTCATGGCTGCGCCAGAGGTTGGAACAAGTGCATTCCCACCGTATCCCCAGCACCCGCGGCGTTCCCCAAGACCTATGACTTGCGGTCCATCGATAGTGGCTCCCAGGCTCACGTTTGCCTCCCTACATCCATCACTTTTGATACAACTGCTACACCCCCGAGAATGTCAACACCGGATCCCACTCCATCCCCCCAGCCCCGACACTGAAGGGAAGAGAAAACGAATCTCGTCGCAAAATTTCCAGCGGTTGGCCAGGAGAATATCTCTTTCTGCACGTAAAAAGAGATCATGCCGAACATACCGGGAATCGCTGGCATCGCGGGTGCGTTGGAGACGAGAGACAAGCGTGCACGACGGTCACCACAGGTTGTCGCTTTCCACTCATCTCCCTTACCTTCGGCACGCACGCCCCCTCATCCGCAGACGACAACGACAACAACGCGATGTCACGGTGGCACCACAGTGTAACATCGCGTTTATTACTTATTTACTTCTGTTCATTGCGTACAACTTGAAACCTAAATTACATAAATCATATGATCTACCCTTAAGATTTGAGTGCTGAGTATTGATATGGAGTCTCCTGATTGATAATTTCAGTGATTGATAATCGATAATCGGACTACTTCTCTGCATCGATATGGCGATATCAATATCGATATCACGGGCAACCGCGGGTTCCGGCGAAGTAACAAGTTTACGGAAGTACTTTTTGACACGAACTGCGATCTGGGAAACGTGCGTCAACGGATCGATCAACAATCACTACACCGCCGTTCTCCTACCACCGATTCCCCACACGCCGCCACGCGAATCCGAGAAAACTGCAATACTGTAGTAATCGCCAAATGATTTTATGTATATATTTATTCACATCCGGTGCTCGCGCGGGTAAGTGTTTTCGACCAAGTATATATCTATTTTGAATGGCGGCGCTCCGTTGGCGAAATCAAGATCTCCGGGATCTCAGATTATTTAGATCTTAAATTGGCAAGATCGATTTGGGCTGCTTGACCGACTGCTACCGTGACTAGAGAAAAAGGTGAGACTCGTTGCGATTCGGTGCCCGTCCGCTGAACGCCTCCCTCCATTCGTTCCATGAACATTGAAAATCCCAGGGTTTCCTCGACCTACGCCTTCACCCATTCAGGCGCCCCAGGCCCGGGAATGGTCGAATACGTACCATTACCCCCAGATCCGCTTCGCTTCAACAGCCCGAACCTCGATTTCGACTGTCTCCCGCACTCCGTCTACACTCTCGATCGTGAGTCCATTTATTTATCTACTCAACTTCTACTAATAATATTCACAGATACCTTCGACATTATGCTGGCGCGCCGAGCCCCGGAGTGGTGGGGCATCTTGAAGGACGCCGGCGTTCGCTTCGGATATATGCTTTTGTGCGGCCGGATCCCCGCGGATCTCAGCGTCAGCCAGCAAGACGTCGTGCGTGCGATCAAGGAGACGATCGACTGGCACCGTATGCGCATCCAGGACCCCCATTGGAACCCGACCGGAGGTCAGTACAATAATTCATTCTTTATTAATATTCTTACACGAACTTCAGCCACTGAGTTGAAGGTCGAACCCCTTCTCGCTCGGTTTCAAACCGACCTCAACGATGTCATGTTCTGCGATCTAGCCGCACGGCAATTTTCCGACATCCCGGCCGTGTTCTTCAACCGCGTTCGCGCCTCAATCCAACTGCTGATTCGACCCCGCGCCCCGCGCCCCGTGCACTCATCGTATAGGTTCCCTCTATTCCCTATCATCAGCGACCACGGCAAGCTGAGCGGCGAGACGCGGAGCCGCCTGACGACCCTCATCGAGTGGGACGCCCGATGGGGGTATAGCCACTGGCATAGAATCACCCGTGATACGTCCGGCTTCACTGTGAGTTCGCTCATTTAACGTTTGTTCATTTTACTAATGATCGCAGAGCGTGTGGTTCGCCGATCCCGGCACTCGAAACATCATTTGGCATGCCTTGCGCGCGCCAAGCTCCATCGGCTGGTTCGCCGTCTATTACCCGCAAGAGTTCGAACCTTATCACTTTACTTCGGATGTCCCCATCACGATCGAGACCCTCTCGTTCGTCCTCGCTGCGGTAAGTCCCCCTTTTAATTAACACAGGCACTTATTTAATCACTACTGCTCAGTTTATTGTTGAAATTAAGGAAGCCCTGAACTCGGAGTCTTTGGATGCTGCCGCGCAAATTGAAGGCGTGCATCAAGGTTATATCGTCAATTTCCAAATGGAATTACATCATATTTTTACTCTTTTACGTAGTGTCGCGGATGGGTCGATGGTCTCGGACCACGTTGGTTTGCCGGAGAGCATGCTAACCGGGCTCCAAAGTTTTTGGTTCGATTTAGCTTGAACATTCGCGTACTTGTATATTACAATGTAGTGTGCCGCAGCACACTCTACCTTCTCGAACGTCCCCAAGTGTCCTTCCCCCCACTGCCTTCGCTTGTCCCATTTGGTGTGCCTACCGGCGTGCTTTGTGGGCAGCGTGGGATCTCGTGACGCTCGCTATGATCCCCCCCCCCGCAATGCTGCACCAGAAGCCGATCGACTTGAGGCACAAATGTCTATTTTACTTTGGCCCAACGTGAGGGAGTTGACTGTACTCGATGCTGATGCAAGCCCTGTAGGTTCTTGGACATGTTAATGAGCAGGGCACTGGACGAACCCAACACTGAAACCAAACACTTTACGTTGACCCTGAACATTGTCACGTAGGTCTTCTTTTCTCATTTTCAGTCCCTTTCATGACCCGTGTGTAACTGGACAGCGACACTCCCAAGTTCCTGACAAGGACGAAGATTGGCCAACGTTGGGAAGCATTCTTGCATTTCGCTACCGCGTGCGCGCACGTCTGGCGCGGTTGTATGATGACGTCGCCGCTGGACGACGGAAACTTAACAGACACGTCGCTCGGATGCTGGTAATGACGCTTGAGCACGAGGGTTGGCACGTCGAGGTATGTAGGGCCGTTCCGCTTCATCCTCTCTTTGTCATGAGGTCTGTGTTGACCGTGCCGTGCTTATCCAGACACTATTGTACATGCTCATCCAGCGCGCAGGTACAGGGACGCTTCCACCACCTGGCTTTACGCCTCCACCCTTGTCTGAGCTGGCAACTTCTTGGGACGCTGGCGTACGTGCGCCGAGCACTCCCACTGTCACCGTTGGGCCGGCGACAATCACGATGGGGCACGAAGACTCTGAAGGGGATGACCTAAAACCGAGGTTACTTATCAGGTGGATGGCCACGAATTTGGATGGGACAATGAGAGCCCCGCAAGGCAGGTCGAGGTGGGCCAGGCGCGCATGGAATGGCGGCCAGTCACCAACGAGGAGTATCTCGCATTTTGGAATGCGGGTGGAAAGACGCAGGTGGGTCTCCCAATGAGTTGGGTACCGTGCGAGGAAGGTTTCGAGGTCAATTTTTTTCTCGAATCTATTGATCTTCCACCGTGCTCATTCCAGGTAGGTTCGCACTGTGTATGGGCCGGTACCGATGAAATTCGCAAAGCATTGGCCAGTCCTGACATCGTACGATGGTCTGTTGACGTACGCCAAATCCAAGGGTGGACGACTTCCGACGGAACCTGAGTTACGTCTCTTCCTCGACATTTACAACGTTGGCTACGAATGTGGCGCAAACGTCGGGTTCAGGAACTGGCACCCCACTCCGTAAGTGTTGGTTCACTTGCAATCCACTTCCTCGCTCATGAGAGAATTGCACTTGGGTCAGTGCTACGGCAGGTCTGGATGAATGTGGCGGCAAAGGCACCCACGGCGGTGTCTGGGAATGGACTTCGACCCACTTTAGCGATCACGACCAACGACGCGACGTCCGGACGAGGAGGATGGGGAGACCGCACGGCGTCAATGACACTGACGACGACAACGATGCGTTAAGGCGAAACAACGAGGACAGGGAGGGGAGGACGACTGACACGGCGACCACGACCACGACACGGCGACCACGACCACGACACGGCGACGTTGCAACAGCAACTATGTACTACCGTGACTCCCCTCCGCATTGAGTCCGACTCCAACTGCCCATTGCCAACTACTAGCAACCCACGCCCCGAGCATCTTCAAATGTCGATGACTGCCAATAAAATAGGAATGTTACCGGTTTGCAATGTCTTCCCTTTGGCGCACTACAATAATGTATAGTTTACAGAAGACTCGGCGTCAAGCAGTAATGTGATATACTACACATTCTTGCCGATGAAATGCGCTGTAGCCTAGCCCCACCGCAATATAAGTAATTCATATCAAGGCCGCAACTTGTACCGCCTTCGATACTCCAGGATACAAAAGCAGAAATATGACATAGTTTCTCAACACCGTACTTTGATTCGCCGCTCTTCTGCCAATCGTCCAAGACAGTTTTCCCTACATTCATCATTCTATTTTCTTCCATTCGATTCTACAGCGGCCTGCAGGCATCTTCACATGTCCTTACCCGACAGAACTGCGGTGCTCATCGTGGGTGCTGGTCCAACCGGACTGTCGACCGCCCTCTCGCTTCTTCACCATGGTTTTCATGATTTCATTATCGTCGATGCTCTACATCAAGGGAGAAAACTTTCCCGATCCATGTTATGTCATCCTGCCGCTCTCGAGGTATGTTTTGTTCCTGATCATGCGTTTTTTCGTCTCTAAGCCTTGAACAGGCACTCGATACAATAGGTTGTGGGGACGACATCGTGTCGCAGGGCCTCAAATCTACTTCGTGTCAAATCCTAACCTTGACAATATCTTGTTCAGTGGCAATTACAAATACACCGCAACCGCTGAGAAAGGTGCAATACTCATCCTGCCATCTGGTGCAAAACTCTGTGATCTTCGGGACCGACAGAAATTGAACGAGTTTCAAGATCTTGCCATCAAGCATGCACATAATTGGTGTCTTTCCGCTGGTCATGATACCCTACACTTGATCACTGGCCTTTATCAAACGAGCTCATGGACTTTGGCATCCTTCTACGGACGTCGGGATCTGGATGGTGAAAAAATAGTGGTACAGAAATCAGTTGAAGAAAATGATATCGTGGCCTACAAATGGGACTCTGAGTTTCCGAACCTGGATGCCCTGTCGTGCCACAAGGATACCAAGTTCGAGAACCAGACCGTTCTTATCAAAGGTTTCAAGATCACAGTCAGACGGGAACTGGAGGAGCCCCAGTCTATTTTACGTCGTTTGTCCAGTATCGCATCGGTAATTATACCGCGTCGTACCATCAGTGAGGCCTTTTTATCTTTTCATACTGTATCTGACGTCGACTGTGATGACTTGCCACAGGTATCAAGCACTTTCCGTAATGGTTTGTTATACAGCATCCTCAGGGATGCTCAGCTTGTTTAATCTCTGGCTTATCGTTTGTCTCAGGTAGCTGTTCGGTGTGTAGCGCTATTGCTTCCTTCTCATGGGCGGCATGGTAGAAGCATGTACCAGTGGCGACGGACAGTTTCATCGAGGTTCAGGCCTCAGGCCTGGTCCGAGACCGTTGGAGGAGTTGATGCGGAACATTTGTAAATGGCCCAGTCGTGCATAGCGCACTTTGCATATTGGACATTGTATGCCCGTTCAATTCTATTTCCCTTCAGTGCATCTTACACTGGTTCAAGCGACATCCAGATCGTTACTTGTTGTGATTTTGTGATTAGAGTCGACATTATACTTTTTACTATCTTTCCTCCCTCCGTCATTTGTGTCAGACCACTGGTAACCACACCTCGAGCTCTCGAAGACTCGGACCAGAGGAAACCACTGGACGACGCTGCCTCCGTTGCATCCTATTCGCATATATATATGACCGCTAGGATATAAAAGGGGTGCCTTTAACTTATTGCAATTGTGGAACAACTCACCCAGGACATGCTCATCAATTTATTGCAGCGTTAGTTAGATTCTAGGCTGGCCTTCACGAAATATTGCAACTCGCAGACTCGCAGTTAGCATTGTTGTGAATGAAGACTACTTAGTACGTGGGACCAAGGTCTTGGAGGCAGGACCTTCATGGCCGTCTTCCGCGTGAGGGAGCTTTTTTTGACATGTTGAAGTGGAATGATACAGTACGAGAAGGTGCGAAGGAAATGAGATGGAATGACATGCGCCACCTCAGTAAGGATCAGGTTCGCCCCTTCAATGCCGCAGCGGCTAACCCTCGCTTCTTCGTCCACTCTTTTTCCTCTCCTGCATTATTTCTCGCCCATCGTCACCCGCACTGCAACAGCACCACCTCTGTTTTGTCAGACACCACTCAACCTCACAAGGCGCTCAGCAGGACCCAAAACACTCACCGCGTGCAACCACCCGCACCAAAGCAAGACGCACCATTCCTCCCACGCGCATGGAAAATGATCGAGCGAGGCTCAACACGGAACGAAGCTCCTCATCTCAGAGATTCGTATCTCTGAACGACAGTGGGAGATTCTTCATGGAAAGAACTCACTCGCAGACAACACCGGCAAGTGTGTGTGTGTGTTCAATTTGCTTGCTTCCTGATTCCTGAACGACCCAGGACCTGCTCAAGCTGGTTCCATTTGCCGTGTTCATCATCATACCCTTCGTGGAGCTGCTCCTCCCCGTCGCACTCAAGTTGTTCGCAAACAAACTCCCCTCGACCTTCAAGGATAAGTTTGCTGCTGTCAGTTTATCTTTGTCGCGTTGTCGTCCATCGCTCACGTCGCGTCCAAGAAGAGAAACAATGAAAACTCCTCAGGCCTCGCGATGGCCGAGTTCCTTCATGAAACCCTCCGGGAATTAGATCTCAAGGTCAACTACACACATATGCTTTCAAGGAGTTCTTCCCCGAGGTTCGCTCCACAGGCGAGACTCCCTCTGCGACCGACATCATCAACGTCGCCAAACTCTTCGACAACTTCATCCTCCACAACTCGTCTCCGTGTGCAAATATACGGGGATCACTGTATTTGGAACGGACAACTTCCTTAGTGGCGCGATTCGCTCTCGTCTCATGAACATCAGGAAGGACGATCAAGCGATACATAGGGCGTCGACGAACCTTGGAGCTTCAGGCCGCCTGTCAGTCCAGGGGAATTCGTACTACCGGAGTCTCTCCCGCGAGACTACGGGACGAACTGACGACGTGGATCCATCTGCATCCACACGACCGTGTCTCTGGAGTTCTTCTCATTCTCGGACGGGCGTTCCACTTTGACAAGAATCAGGGCGATAACATGGATGGCAAGACGGCCGTCATACAGAGTCTGGAGAGCGTCAGATGTGGTCTACCCGACAATCTGGTTCGTCGTTTTCTCTTTCGTCAAGGGTTAATCCAATGAAGTTGAACTCGAAGCCGACTCGGGCAACGCCAGTCACAAGCAGAAGCTAGAGGTGTTGCAGTAGCAGAGAGCGATGACGAACAGGGGCAAGAAGAAAAATAAGAAGACGCCCGAGGTGCGAAACGCGAGGCAGACGAGCTGGAGGCGCGTCTTACTCAATCTCTCTTGCCTTACAGCGAAATGGGTCGACTTGAGACACGTGCGACACGAACAACTGATCGATTTTCGTCAAAGATCCTTCTTCTCGAGGAAGAGGACGTGCGTATGACGACGGAACAGCCGAAGGAACTCGTAGGAGACCAAACGCATCCGGACGATGCTCACCTAAATTGGCAGTCAACTGCAAGAGTACGATTCGTGCGTGTGGGGAGCCCAACGCAAGGACATATTTCGATGCAGGATATCGAGAAGGCGTTAGCTGTGATCAAGCATAAGCCGTACGACGTGGTCCGCCAGGCTGTCATTTAGAAGTTGAACGTGGACAAGGACGGGATGGGTTCGTTGAAATCGAGCATGTGTCGGGGTTAGTGCATGAGCAGGGGCTTGGTGAGTGTTTGTCTGATTGCACTTGCTCAGGCTATCGAGATGGACGACGAAGTGAGGACGTTGATTGGAGCAGGAGATAACAGATTCGAAACCGCGGAATCGTGCAGCAGTGATGATGATTATTTATGACATCATGTTGAACGTGTCCGACGGTCTTCGATAAACCACGAGTACTAGGCAGTCCTCTATAAGCGGAACCAGCGTAACGTAGTTGACAACTTTTCTTACTTTCATACTACTAGTAGCACGAACTACTCTGAATACAGCCTTTCGCACCATCTGGGCGCTCCCGTCGCACGTAGTATAGGCTTCTCTGATCCAACGTTCGTCCAGGGAGATGAAGAGGACAATCTCGCTCAAATGCTTATTGCCGATGTTACGTTCGACAACGCGGACGCGGATGATCCCTCGCCGAAGGTCATTTTGTCTCGGAATGGCACATTTTATCTGTTGCTCTTGCCGTCCTCCTTCAACAAGTCTATTGACGGTGATCATCAAGTTCCAATTTCTGAGAGAGCACACCGCGTTGCATGCGGTGTACCTTTAGCAGAAGGCGAAATCCCCCGTTCGCCTTCCAAGGAATACATCCAGAACCTTGTCGACCGATTCGGACCGTACCGCCTTTCATCGGACCCCTCAGTGAATCCTAACTCGAAACCAACGCAGATCAAACAACTCATCTGGACTTCGCGTTTCCGTAACCGTGCATCTGTCGCTGACATTTCTTTCGTCCGTCTTGGGGCCGGGGGGTCAGGAGACGGCGGTGCCGTCCTGCTCGTCGGTGATGCTGCTCACATCCATTCCCCTACTGGTGGACAAGGGATGAACCTTGGCTTGCGCGATGGGGTCTTCCTCGGGGGAAGCGCTGACGAAGCATATCCACGCCATCGAGACTAAGTCGCTCTCGGAGGCGGACGGCGATTCTTCACAAATTCGCTACGGCGCGACGTGCACGTGCGCTTGAAGTGATCAAGCTCACGAAACATAAAGAACCTTTCAGAACCTCGTCGGTCCGTCGCCTCTTCCCACCTCACAGAAGACTTGGGACGCAGACGACGGCAACAGACAGCCTTCCCCCAAGGCACCGCCAGTGGGAACCAGCAGAGTGCGTGGCATGACCGGTATCACAAGCCGACTCGACGACTGGGCCGAGCCTGGTCCGTCTACGCCAACAAAGTCTGGCGGTCCACAACCACAAACCGAGAACTGGGACGATGACTTTGAGGACAAAGGCGACTCCCCACCTGGCCGACGTCACCATGCCCGAACATCCCAACTCAACAATCACCCCCATCCGCTGCGAACTCGGCA
>JBBPOY010000178.1:0-14800 GCA_038091675.1 Leccinum proliferum | reverse complement strand
TATCACCACGGAATAGTTATATCGTGCTGTGACGGTGTAAAGCGACGCTTTTACCCTCGCATCTTTACATATTCCGCCGATTACCCCGAGAAGTATGAGTCATCCTCGTCCCCCAGTTTTCAATGTTGACATTTTCCCAATAGGGTTCTCATAGCAACTATACGAAATCTTGGAGCGTGTCCGTGTCCTCGATGCGTACTCCCAATGACCCACGTGCGAGAAATGGGTACCCAACAAGATACGGCACAGCGGAGGTTATTGGTTCGTGTCGATGATCATGAGCGACGGGATAAAGTCCTAAATGCGCGAAACCTTATCTACGAGCGGAACTATGCTGTGAATTCCACGCACGTCGAGGTACTTTTGAAGGAGCAGTCTCTTATTCCCACTGTGGTAAGTCTTGGTTGAATTGGAGTTTGATGTATTGCCCTGACCCATTAATGCAGAACGCCTTTTCTGAGCGACTCCATACTTTTCATTTCAACCTCTTTCTCATGTTAGTGGTTGATTTGATGCACGAGTTTGAGCTCGGAGTCTGGAAAGCTATCTTTGTGCATCTCTTGCGTATATTAGATAGCTTGAAAGGCAAAAAATTGCGCGAACTTGATCAGAGGCAAGTGATTCAATTTTCCATGCGATGCCAAATGGTGCAACTGACGTTTCAACTTAAAGATACCGGCAAGTTCCTTCGTTCGGGAAGGATACGATTCGACGGTTTTCGAAGAACGCATCAGAAATGAAAAGAATGACCGCCTGGAATTTCGAAGATCTCCTCCAGGTGTGCACTGAATTATGGTGACACCCAAGTACTTTGACTCACTCGATCTCCTCTAGTGCGCCCTTCCAGTCTTCGAAGGACTATTACCAGATCCCCACAACGCAAGTGTATTGAAACTTCTCTCTCTTCTCTGTTATTGGCACGGGCTCGCGAAGCTACGGATACACACGGATGAAACACTCCGTGTGATGGATGGCGTCACGCAATCTTTAGGGGATGAGATCCGTACTTTTGAAGCCCACACGTGTCCTGCCTTTTCCACTCGAGAACTCAAGCGTGAGGCTGAAGGGCGCCAACGGCGCGAGGTTCGTGCTCGTTCTCAGCGCAAGTCTACCAATTCTGTCGCCACGACACCATCATCTAAATCTAAATCGTTTAATCTTCGGACTTATAAATTACATGCCCTCGGCGATTACACAACTTCCATCCGCATGTATGGAACAACTGATTCATATTCGACACAGCCAGTAAGTAACCGTTTTCTATTCGCGCATGTTGATTGCATTCTGATATGGTCTCCAGGGAGAACGGGAACATCGAGTTGGTAAGGGGCGATACACACGCACTAGCAGAAAGGATTTTATTCGACAGTTAACCCGGATCGAGCGACGCCAAGCGAGAATTCGTCGAGTTCGCGAGGCCAGAATTGGTGACGCTCAGACAGAGTCTGTTCCAAGTGTTCCTGACCAACGCTATACCATTGGAAAGTCACAGCACCGACCGATTGATCTCGACAACTTTATATGCAGAAACTCAAATGACCCAGCTTTGAAGGTATGCACATTTATTTGCTATCTTGTTCGCAATTGAACGAGGCGAGAAGGACTTCGTACAGAAATTGAAACGACACCTTCTTCCTCGCATCAAGGCGATCCATTTGCAAGCTTCGGAAATGAACACTGATCATGCACGAATGGGCTTAGATAACAGTTATAATCAATTGGAGGCCAGCATCGACCACGTACTATTCAAGGGCGGTCGCATATACCAACACAATGTACTCCGCGTCAACTACACTGCTTACGACGTTCGCCGTGGCCAGGACACAATCAACCCTAACACGGATCACTGCGACGTTATGATGCTCCAGGCCGGACTCGCCGAGGAAACAACGCAGCATCGCTTCTGCTATGCTCGCGTCATCGGAATTTACCATGCAAACGTCCAGTTCATTGGTCCAGGGCTCCGAGACTACCATCCTCATCGCTTGGATTTCTTGCATTTGCGATGGTTTGAATGGATCCCATCCAACTCCCAGCCTGGCACAGTCGAACTTGACACTCTGCGTTTCGCTCCGATGAATGACGGTGCATTCGATTTCATCGATCCGGCAATGATCGTACGCGGGTGCCATCTCCTTCCCGCTTTCGCGAAAGGAAAATCTCACTTGGATCGTACTGGTTTATCTCCAATAGCAAGAGATTCGGATGACTGGAAATATTATTATGTCAACAGGTAACGATTTCCCTTTCTGTACAAATGCGACTTTATTCTAATACTCAGGCTTGATCAGGTTTGTCGATCGTGACATGCTCATGAGATACCACTGGGGCCTTGGTATTGGTCACGTCTATTCTCACGTCCGGGAGTCGCGCGAAACGGAATCAATTGCTAGCACCAGGAATTCCTCGGGCCATACCCCTGTGACCGGATTTGACGATTGCGAATGTATCAGTTCTGGTGTCTCCCACAGTCCTATCCATCATTTTGAAGACCTCAAGAACACACTATCTGTTTCTGAACTCGACGCGATTGAGTGGCAATTGCCAGATACAGGCAAAGCAGAGACTGGAGTCGACGACCAGCGAAGCTCTAACAGTGACCCAGACTCTGCTTCTGAGGCTCGTACCTCCAAAGTACTTCATTCTGGGTTTGATGATTTCAATACATCATTCGGACGGTTGGACACTCTCGAGTGGGAAATAGTTGACTCTGCGAGTGATGGCAGCGACGTTAGCTTGAGTGGTCGGGTATCGGATGACTCGGACGAGGAATCAAACGCTTCGGAGATGTACGAAATGTATGGTTCTGATTGGGCCAATAGCGACGAATCGGACTAGAATATAGATCTATAAGTTATGCTTTATGCTTTACGGATTTCATAACTACTATGCGCCTTCCATCTACGCCGAATGACCTCCGCGCTCCGTCACCTCAAAGTTGGGAAGTGCTGCCAAGCCTATCTCGACGACATCATTATCTGGTCCGAGTCCCAAAGTCTACAGGAGCGATGTTCACCAAGTGCTGGACGCGCTACGCGCTACGTGCTGCAACGCTGTTCTGTTCCCCAAAGAAGACCTCACTTTTCTTGTACGAAGTGGATTCCTGAGCCGCCGGATCTCCCGAAGTCGAATCGGATCCTAAAAGATTGAAAAGATTCTGTAATACTCGTTACTCAGCGAACGACGCTCTTCCTTGACCCTTTAGTACTAGTAGCGTGGAAAAAATCTCATAAACGGACTCTGCCACTTATGCCATCGATCCGGGGACTTTCTCGAACATATAGGCACATACAACCATCCATCTAGCCTCGCACGCGATGAAGAATAACGCTCAACACGACAATCCACTTCCTGTGTACGACTCACGTCCACCTCCGTGGGCACCACCATCCCACCAGTCGGCTGACGTAGGCGAGTCACGGAAGCATCGTACCAGAAACAGGAGATTGACCATGGAAGTCTCTGCAGGATATCTTGGTTTCCATCCTCCGTATCCTGGGCAGGATGAAGATGTTTTGTCCGAACGAAATGTCAAGAGCGGGTTTGTTCTCGGTCCATACGTCCAGGTGTGTAGAATGCTTAAACATCTTTCATCAATACATCCCTTACCTCTTACCAGTCAGAGATCTCTAGTGTAGCAGAGGCTTTGTGTTCCCACCCCGCCACTGAACAGGACCATATTTTCGATCTTGGCGCACGTGTGCAATCGGAGAACATTATGGGCGAAATATTTGCTCGCCGTGCCGATAATAGCCCTGCCGTTCCGTCAGTGAGCTTCCTCACGCTATACTTGACACTCATTTCACGACAATGCTAGTCTTTGGACCTTCAAGATGCCCTCTCGTGTCACTCTCAACGATGCAAAGCGTCAAACTTGGTTTGCAGATCTCGCAAACGAGGATGTTCTGTTGCACAAGCTTGGTAAGAGTGTACTGCACGGCGCGAAAGGACACGATCTTCTCGACTTGTTGCAGTCCAACAATGTAGCGATCCCTCGTGCTGTGTAGTTTTTGCTAGTTCTCGGCGCAAACGAGACCGTGCGTTGATGCATACCTCAGCAGTTCGTAATAATTGATTTCTTACTCAAGGCAGGTCTACGAAACAAGCCAGATTATAACCCTACGCAGTATAGCATCGATTGGACGAACGTTGTGACAAGTTACATCAAGAAACAGCTCGCCGAAATCGCATTGCCTAGTGCTCCTCGTCTAGGACTCAACATTAAACAGTCATTTAAAGGCGTTCTGTCGGACCCGGAATCTCGTGATCGATGGGTTTCGCGTTTTACTTATTGGTCGGTCTGTAGAACACGACACCGTTTGTGTGCTGATCTCGATTCAACAGTCTCCAGCTATTTCGACCGTTTATGCTGACGGACTTGTCGACAGTCGCACGTTTTTTCTATGGTTAGTTCAGCAAATAATGTCGTGCAATCTTGTGCAAGCTGGTTTCGTAGCCCATATTGCGGACGAGTACTTGGATGGCATGTTGGCCAGCCGTGCGCTCACCAAGCCGTTCGCTGATGCATGTATCGCCAAGCTTTCAGAGGTATTTTCCTGATTGTTCTTGCCGTGCACTGTTTCCAATCATTTTTGAAGATTCGGTCGGCATCGTCGGGGAGGATTGGAACAATCACGTCGTTTTACCCCTTTGTTCTTATGGTGAGCTAGCCTGCTGTCGGATACAGGGTTGGCATCGATAATCTGTACGTAGGCATACTTATGTCTTGGTGGGATTCCAGCGCGCGACTGAAATTCAGAGTTCGGGGAACTCCGCGGACGACGCCGGACCAACCCGAACCGCGCCGGAAAGTCCCACTTCCAGTCTTTCTGAGCTTGTCAAGCTGGATGCTCTTTTAGTGTTTCTTTTGCAAGTATGTGCAACTTCATTTAGTCCTTTTCGCATGCTTATCTTTGCAGCGAATCTGCCTCACCCTTCCGGATACATTCATCAGTCCTAACACTTGGGCTAGTCACTCTTTGCTATCGGCCTCAGTTCTATCAGATACTGTTGGAGGCATTTCGCTACCTGGAGATCAGCGGCAGCGGGAGATACAGCGATTGCTTTTCGAGAACATTTCGGACATTCAAAGAAGAAATGATGCCATGTTGTTCCGGAATCTTCCAACCCGCGCTTTAGAGCGTCTTGGATCGATGGTTGTCGATATCCAGGTGAGTTTCTTACCGAGTTCATGACCTGGCCCATTTAGCTATATGCCTATTTCAGAAACTCAAATCGATATCCCGTACGACAGACATATCCAAAATTGGTTTCTTCCCTTCTCATTCCAGTGATTCCTCCTCCTCAATCTTTACTGAAAAGCTAGACACCCTCCTCATCTGGGCCGTGACGCTCCTTCAATCTGGACCTCATCGTTCCTTCGCTGCTGCGACCCTTCTCGGTCAGTATTACGAACGCACTGCACACCGCGATCTCCCCTGTGCCACTCTGCATGACTACTTGTTCGATTGGCTCGACACGAGCGAAGTAGCTGCCGACAGCCTCAATCTTAGACCCGTTTCAGCTCTTTTCGGAAAGCTGGTCAAGAGCAATATATTTGACTATGCAGCATATATCCAAAGGCTTGTTGCACGCAGTGAGCCAGGTCTTTCATGTTTAGAGGTGAGAAGTCGAGGATCTCGGCTTACCTGCTGACAATCGATTGCAACAGTCACCCGATGCGGCATCAAAACATCGCGAGTTCCTGCGGTGGATACCGCTTCACAATATCACATCGTCATTATTCCACCAACGCAAGCTTATTCTTTATGGCGCACGTGCACGCGAAACGTCTGAAGATGTATGTGAGAGAGAGATGCGGTGCGAAATTCGCGCAGTTCTGCCACTCGTATCTGGAGGTGTGATGACTGTCAATGGGACCGTGCCGCATGCTCACGGACGTGTGCGATTTAGGGACACTACCTCACCCCTTCACATCTCTGTTGGTTTTACATAGTAATTGTCGCACGACTATCGATGCTCCGCGTTTTGAGCAAGTCAAGGTGTTCAAGGAGTGGCTTCTGCCAAATTACAAGAAATTCGCTACGTCGTAAGTAACTGCATTGGCTGCTCTCACAATTTCACACACCCTCCTAATTTTAGATTTGACAAGTCTGACGAGGCAGCCGTTCTTCAAACATACAGCGTGGTAGTAGAGTTATTGTGTTTTACATGTTGTTATGGTTCCTTGCTCGAGGTGAAATTCACCGATGTAGCATGTTGTCTAACTTTATTTTCTTCAGCTCAGCCTCTCGCTATTATCCCAAACCTCCCACCCAGGCGTCGTCACTGCGGTCGGCGAAGTATTTCACCGTTTCACCACTGTCTGGGCCTCGATGAATGCGACTAGCGGTATTACAAACGCCCTTTACTCTGCTCATCTAGTCTGGAGGAACCGAGGCATGCAAGAAGGTCACTCCTGGCTCTTCTCGTCGAGATGGACGGAGGTCATCATGTAGACGAATCTGCGAGAAATCTCGTAACGGCAGATATATCTTCCTTTGCACACGTGAGTCTGTAGGGCGGAACTTCTGGATTCAATCTAACCTTCGGTAGGCACTCGCACAGACGGCCATGGGTGACACCGTCCCTCTAGCTTTGCCAGAGATATTACTGCTGGCAGAGGATTCAAAACCGGATGCCCCTTCAATCCTCGCGAATAGCTTGTGGTACAAGTATCGAACATCATCAGATTGGGGTTGGAAGGTTTGGGACAATACCGTAGCTTCGTTGCGTCAGGTACCGCTCATGACAGATGACGTTTTCAAACGCCACATGATCGCGCTACAATATGCGCAGTTCCTTTTACACATTGACCAGCACCTCCCTGCAGGGATCGACGACCAAGTACTCCGCTGGTTCCTTGGTACAGGAAAAAGCGAAATTTTGGCGCCCACGATCGATGCGTGGGATGTGTTCAATGTGGTCCTGCTGTTTTTATGCGCCCATGGGGCGCTCCCGTCCACTACCATCCTCCGGGGTCTTATCTATCCTGCATGGGCTGAGCTAGCGACCATCGGATCTGGACAAGCACAGTCACTGACAACCTATATTCAGTCGGCGAATACCCTCTTCGACTGTTTGATTCTGAGAGTGGAACCTCAAATAACGTCTATGCTGGCAAATACCCTTTTAGACCTTCACCGGTTTTATACCCGCCGCCGAGAGGTGTTTGGCGAGCTACACTTTGGCTTCCTTGCTGCTGAAATGCCTACGCTCGTGTCCATCGAGCACAACTTGTTCGTTCCACAGCACCTTCGAGACATGGCCAAGGAACTCCGAATCAGGACATGCGAGAGTCGACAGTTTCAGTTTGCTGCATACCGTGACTTGGACGTGATACGGAAGGCCTTCGAACAACCCATCCAGTCTGGATCCATTGACAAGAGGTTCTTTGAACCGCTCGTGAATGCGCTCAAGGTAATTCTGAGCGACTCGAGTAAGGGTCAGTGCCAGGCCTCTTTCTTTCTTCCATCCACAAGTTGTTGAACGAGATTTTCAGGCACAGATGTGAACGCGTTTCTAAACAGCGGGATCTCGTCTGTACTCAGTCCATAGCGTCTTGCTGCCACTGCCGTTCAACTTCAGTTCGGACTGCGACAGCTGGGTCGAGCAATGGCGAACGACTCGACAAAACAAGCAGTCAGCGCATCCTTAGATAGGATGACTTCTGTCCTATTCCATCACTTAATCGCATCCGAGGAAGCGTGTTTCATCGCTGAGATGGTCAAGGAGATCGATAGTTCCGTGGTTGAAAAGGTTTGACGTGTTCACTGCGCTTGATGAACCACACATGCTCACCAGTCACGCTTTCAGTTCGTGAATAACGGCATGCAGAGTCTAGTCGAAATTCTGGCTCGTCCATCCACTCCGATGACATTGTCGCTTGAAAGCCTCACGGAGCGTGTTGATCGCGCAGGGCAGATTTTGCGACTACTATCGCACGTGATGGAACCTTTCCGTACGAAGGGGACCATTGTTCAGCTGGATGCCAGCTGTCAAGATCGACTGGGCAAAGTTATGTGGGACCTTCGCGGTCATCGAGTCGATGTATGCTGGGGCGGGCGTCGAGGAATCAAAACGATTGACGCAGAGCGTCCTCTTCATCGCGCGCCTGTTGCAGTTTTAACTGGGATTCGGGGGTACTTGGACGACTGTTGTCCGCGAACAATACAATTTGCTTGCATCCACCCTTTTCCGCTTGGCTTTGGTATGTACGTTCCTGTTATGGACGGTCGTCAGGATGCTGAGAACCATATCTGGGAAGTTGCATGCGTCCGGATCATCCAATATTGATGCGGTGGCGTATCCGTTGCTCATCGACACGTTGTACTTTGTGATCGATGGTATATATGCGTTGACATCTTCATTTTGCACGTGCGCTGATACGTTACATGATAGAACTGCACTCGCAAACCAAGTCGAGCACCTCAGACTTCTTTAAATACTATCCCGCCATCTCGGAGCACGAGCTACCTGCAGACATCCCCGTCGAACATTATCGACAGCTATGTACTCTACTTCCACACCTCCCTCCTGACAAGGTTGTCGCGAATCTCGTCCACGCCCACCGTGATGCATCTGGCCACCTGGTGTATGGTGCCCCCGTACAAAATAGACCCTGGGAGTGGGTCGAGAATCTGGGCGAGCCGGCGGTGGGAGAAGACCAGTGGCGGGAAGGACCATTCAAGAACGCCTCCTCGCTCTCTCTCGAGCTTTTTGCGGTGCAGCGCACGGGGGAGCACATACTGCGCCCGAACCTCATCCGCAGCGACCAGCATCCCAATAACGGCAGCGACGACGACGAAGACCAGAATATGCGCCTCGAGGGCGCCGTACGCACATTCGAGGACGGTCTATCGGCGGAGAGTATCTACAGACGGGATTGGCGCGAGACGAGGCTGGACGCGTACCGTGACGGACGGGCTGATCAGGGTGGGTCGTCGACGACGCCGACGGGCAAAGGCGGTGGCGGCAGTGCGTCGGACGAGGCGGGCGCGTTGCCGATCTTCTCGGCACATCGTCCAGGATCCGCGGGCGCCGGGTTGGGGTCAAGAAGAGTATCTCCCGCGTCGTCCGTCAAGTCGCGGGGGTCCGCTCACGGGACGGTATCGTCGGTGCGGCCGAGTCCGGGGTCGCACTTGTACTCTTTAGTTGTAGATTTCCATTCAAAATACATAGTCATTTGTGTTTCATTTTGTGTACTCAGACCAAATTGTGCGGATGAACTCTCAATCGCGCGCGCGATCCGCTAGATTGCTGTGTATCGCGCGCGCACAGCCTCATTCTTTCGCGCTATTATTTTGGTACGAATGCATGCGCAACTCGTCCCCAACCCCCACCCCCCGGCCCTTTGCACCCTTGCCTGTGCTTGTTAAATGTGGGGATTCGGTTGCCATGGATTCCGTCGGGTTTCTCCCCACAGACAACGACTATAACTTGAACATGATCCTCACCTTTACAGATCACCTCCACGCCGACCTCCGCCTTTTCCCCTGCAAGGACATCATCGCCGCTAAGTAACTCGCGTCTCTCTTCTCCCAGCACTGGTACCCCGAGAACGGCCTCCCAACGGATATAATTTCGGACCGCGATAAGTTCTTCGTTTCTAAATTCTGGCGCGCTCCATAAACTAACCAGTGCCCTATTTAAGATGCCCTCAGCGTACCATCCTCAAACTGACGGTACTAGCGAGCTCACAAACAAGATCGTGATCCAACTGATCCGCAATTACTTCGACCGCCACCAACATGGATGGGCCGCACTCCCGAAGGTCCGTTTCGATATTATCAGCGCCACTAACAGCTCCACAGGATTCTCGCCGTTTCAATTCCACTTGGTCGCTCTCCCTGAGTCTTGCTTCCCTTCGCCCCGCCGGACGATTCTTCCACAGAGTCCCTCGACGCTCACGCGTTGCTTTCAAATCTCCAACAGACCGCGTGGGAGGCACAAGATAATATGCTTGCAGCTAAGATCTCTCAGGCTGCCCATGCTAACGCGCGTCGCTCACCCACTCTTCAGGTGGGCGATCGCGTCATGCTCACTACAAAAAACCTGCGCTTTCATGCACCGCTTCGACTAACCCTACACTGTCCTGAATGCCCACCCTCAGGCCTCAGCATACACGCTCGACCTCCCCAACTCCCCCAACATCTACCCCACCTTCCACGCCAACCAACTCTGCACATTTTTGCCGAACGACCCTATCCTCTTTCCGTGCTCACGGACACCCTCGCCCTCGCCCTGTCGTCACCGACTCAGAGACGGCACAGAAGAGTGCTTCATCGATCCTATCTTGGACGAACGCCGGGTCGGCCGCGGACGTCAGAGTCAGATGTGTCCGAAGATTTTGATATGGCCCTGAGACTCCAGGTCCGTCCTTCTACGTGTGTTCTAGGCACTTTTTCGTGACAGGGTTCATGTCCTGGGTATACAGTTGAAACGCTACACCATTCGATGGGCCAGTTACTCCGAGGGCGGCTTCAAGGAGGGCGTTTCCCTCACAGTGGATGATGAGTTGAACAGATGGCAAAAGTATTCATACGGTGCGTTTTCCACGAGTATCCTACACCAAATCAGATTCCTGATAGATCGGATATTCACATGGCTCGATCGTTGGCAGGCTGCAGCGAGCTGATCTTCAATCCGTTCATCGACTGGTAACGCCTGGGTCCACAACAAGCAGTTGCGGGTATTCGTGGGGTCTAACGCGCCCGTCCACTACAAGATCAGCATGATGTCCTGTGCGTGATTCTCCTTGTTCATTTGTCGTCGTACCTGGGCTCATATTGTATTGGCGTTTGCATCAGATATGTTCTCTTATTGTAAGTGCCACTGATGTCCCTTTCTAACGTCGATGAACTCATATTTCATTTCGACAGATGGAATCGCCGCAACAGCGGGGTTATCTATTTTGAACTATTTCATCCTCGGGTTTGGATTCCAGACAGACGGTTACTACCTTCACAGCTTTGTTTTTTTGAGGTATTCTTGGCTATCCTTCCGTGTTCCCGGGATCGGGCAACCTGGGATACATCATGCTGGAGTACCGACTGGGTCACCACAATCTGATCGCGTCGGTCGTCGAGACGCTGAAATGGATACCATTCTTGTCAGTTCCGTTCTTTCTTTCCTCACCCCTTCTCCTGCTCTTGTTTCTCTTGGTTCCTTTCGCTGACCTCGTTTCTCGTCAACAATGACAGCTTCTTCGGCGGCGGCCTAAGTATCCACCTAACCGTAGCCCTTCTTACACACATGTTTTCGTACAATATCACGTGGGGCGCGACTAAGAAAGAGGTGGAACGATCGAATTTCTTTATCGAGGTTCCACGAATCCTGAAGCGTTTTTGGCTCGCATTCGCGATCTCGTTTGCGTGTTTTGCGGTGATCGCGATCTTCAGCACTGATCTCGTTACGGAAGACTGGATAATCCCGGGGTCAGATTGGGCGGTGATATTCCCTCTCGCGCTGGTTGCGGGATGTCATGTGTTGTTCCCGGTGAGTTTGCATGGTGTTTGGATCTTTGAAATCTTATATTTTTTTTTGACTTAACTGACGATGATGATGTCTCCTCTTTTCGACAGATCATACTCAACCCATGGTTGATGGTTTTCTCGTACTGATTTCATTTCTCGACGTGAGGAAGCGTTCATGGACCTGTTTTTTGTAAACGGAAAATGGTCACTTCTACCTCCGTACACTATCTTCTTGTCTCTATCACTCTCTTGGCTCCATCATGTTTATAGTTCCTCAAGTTTATTTACTGGGGAAAAGGTAGTATTTTATTGAGTACCAGCCAGGAGGTGTAGAGGTTGGGGAAGCGTGTCTCTGTGCTTGTGCATGAGCATAGATACTAATAGAACGCGTCGGCACGAGATATCATTTGTGCATTATGTATTGGACAATACTACTTCCGTTTCGCATTATATCCGGTTTTCTGTCTCTTTCTTTTGCTGGTCTTCCGATAGGATCGATTGCTAACTGGTGGGATCGGATCTTCGTCTATGTATACATAGAGTAATCCGGATTGGAACCCGCTTCAATCACTGAAGTTTGCAGTGCACACTGCACAGCCGCCAACTTTGCCCCAGAAGATGACGCACGGTGTCACTTTGGATAAAATCGGCTAATGTCAAATGCCAAGGAAGATCTCAACATCCTCCATTGGCACGGATATTTTCAATTCGGTATAACTTGAACGTGAAACATGAAGCGATATGTTCGTCGTAGATAGAGCGCTAGTAATGCAGCAATCGAATGTCATTAGCGGGTGAAAAAACAAACGCCCAAGTTGTCACAGGGTAACTTTGTGACTTCAAGTTGGACCTAAAATTCGCACATACAATGATGCGATATCATGTGCCTGGCCCGTTGCAACTTGCGCTAATGGAATAAAACTTTAGTGTTGATTTGTGGTGGAACGGATTGGTACCGTTTCGATCGTCTCAACTATGTTCCCAGCTAACTTTGCCGGTTCTTCAGGCCGAAGCTCGGTCGAAAGGAACGCGGAGGCAAGGGCGAGGGCAATCCTGACGCGTGAGCACTTGAGCGTTTCCCTTCGAACCTCGACAACGTAGCGCCTTCACTTAACCTCTCTTGCTATGACAACCATTACAGGCCTGACCTTCTCGAACCCCACATACTGCGCTCGCTGAGCAACGTCAAGATAACGTCCATCCACACGTCGTGCTGCGCATGTTACTTCATCGCGCTCGATATCGACAGCGCTGCCTGGATGTTTGGCCGAAATGCGCCGTCTGTGCTGGGTGTCGCTGGCGTCGACTTCATATCTGAGAATACACCCAGACGCGTGCTCACAATTGAACTCGGTGCGAAGGAAGGAACTAGATTCGTACACGCGGCGTGTGGAAGGGGACACACGTTGTTGGTGGACAGCGAAGGGAACGTGTGGTCGGCCGGCACGAATAACCTTGGGCAGGTGAGTCCGCTTACTCGTCGTTTCCGAGATCGATTGTGTTTATGGGTCGGTCGTTTGGTAGTGCGGTCACCCAGTGACTCCTCAAATAACGACGTTCATCAGAAGTCTGTGGCCAAATTGGGGTCTATTTTGTACATAATTGTCGACTTCCATCACTGGCAAGTATGCACGCCTCTGCGAACCTGAATTCAGTCCCTGGCTTTCGTTCAACCGACCTCTACCAGCTCAGGAATGCGGCCTGGCCAACCCGATCCCAGTGCTCACTCCGACCCCAAATCGATGGAGTCGTCGGACAACCCTGTTGCAATACCTGACTTTGCACGCGCATGGGAATCGTTAGCCCAAGTAGCGTCTTCTGTTCGGCGCCCATCCACGCTTTGCGACTCACATCCCTACCAGGAGGCCATCGAAATCGAGGCGATTTTTGAACTCGACGAACGGATGCAGGATGGCTCGATAGAGACCATCTTGGTCATTCCACTCGTTTGCAAACTGTGCAAGTCGCGGAAACAGATTTGCTCCCGCGCACGACCAGCGTGCATGCGATGCAGGCTAGCTGAAACCAATTGTGAAGCCGTTGAAAAGGGCTACCAGAGGCTCCCTGGTCCCAAGATCCCAAGACCGAGGAAGCAGGAAAAGAAGGCGACTTGTCGCAAGAAATCGAAGGTTTCTTCCTCTGTAGCCCATGTGCTTACCAAGGGACGGCTACGGCCCAGGCAGACAGTTCGCAGAGCTACTTCTTTGCCACAGGTTTAATCTCTGTTCGCAAACTCTATACCCGAGTCGTCGTCATACACTCCTGGGTCAAAACGACGATCCTTGAGTCCAGATTCAGACTTTCCTCCGTCCCCAAAGAAAAAAAAGGATAGTTCTTCCTCGCCAACCAAAAAATTGCGTCATCACAAGGGCGCGCCATCGAAAGAAGTACCTCCCAAACGTTGTGGGGCATCGGGAGCGGGTCCTTCGATACAACAGCCATCGACGGTAGCATCGTCCGGCGAGCGCAGCGTCCTGGGACGGACGTTTGTGAAAAGCCCGCGTGTACGGGGTAAACAATCTGTCTAGGGCAAGAGTATCTTCCCTCTATGTCAATGAGCGCTCATATTCCGCGAGTCTGGACCAATGTGAGGCCGATGCAGACCATATCTCAAGCGTACGAGACTGATATTATTGTCTGTAGTCGTTGGCCGGGCTGCTGGTCGCCTTCCCCGAGCTCGCGAAGTCTCCCGCCGGCTTTTCTTTGATACAATCCGGAACCCCCTTACTCCTACTCGGTGCTAATGATGACCGAGGCTACTGGATAAACCCTACTACTCTATCTATCAACTTGTGAGCATTCTTCCTCTCCTTCGTCTACCGTTCGCAAATAAGTGGCATGTTTGTCCAAGGTCATGGGATTTTGCTTGTTACCAATCTGAGCTCGAGCCCGTCGTTGAATCAAATGCTGGGGTTTCTACCCGATTTCATTCCAGTGAACCTGTCTTGCATCCTCCAGAAAGTACTTTCGTCGGAGAGGTCGCGATGAGGTAGAATTCTTTTTCGCACGCAGTCCCTCAGTTAACATAATCATTATCTAGGGTTTGCAACCTTCGTATTCGTCACTCGAAACTGAAGTATTGGCAATGGATATAGCAATGTCTCCTCTCACTCCAACGTCCAGCATGCAAATGTCACTCAGTGATGACACACCGCAGCAGGAGCCTACCTATGAGTCTCGTGATCCATCCGAGTCTCAGGTCCACATGGATTGTGGTGGTGCCGTTTTACCCGCGCCTGGCATAATGGACCAGAGTAATACTTATGGACATAGATTCCGTTAACCTTTCCTTGAACGTCCTAACGTATCATGCCATCGAAGAGAAG
>JBBPOY010000177.1:0-14828 GCA_038091675.1 Leccinum proliferum | reverse complement strand
ATATCATCAGGGAAATTTAAATGATATGGTAACTCAATACATACCATTATCTACCCTATAATACCATATGATCAACATAATAATGATATATGCACTGATAACACTATACAATCCATGGGAGCGATGATAGTAAAGACCAAAAACTGCATTTAGTTCCAACAGATAATATACATCTAAGTGATGGCAGTTGTTCCACAATACCAGGACTCTGGTATGTGAACAGCTGTATCTGCAAGATATCTCACACATAACACATATCCAAATTATGATAGTTGTTCCTCAAGATCAGGACTCTGGTATGTGAACAGCTGTATCTGCCGATATGTCTAGCTGAATATGATCACCTATTTATCAGTCTGATATTACCAGATAAATGTATTTCTTGCACCATCATATTCAAATCATGAATCCATATAAGAGATAATATTTTATAGCTCCTGGCAGACATTTTAACACTAGGTCAGAACTTATCAGTTGCATATCATGATTTTCTATCAAGCTCTTCCCATATCATTTGAATATCACCATGTCATCAATGGATCAGATATTATCTTTTAAATATCATCATTTTATTCTCAAGCTCACAAATTACCATAGCAATATCAGCATGATATCACCAGATCAGATGTTGTCCTGTGAACATCATCCTTTTTCTCTCAAGCTCACATATATCAGCATGATACCACCAGATCAAATGTTATCCTTTAAATATCATCATTTTATTCTCAAGCTCACACATTATCATAGCAATATCAGCATGATATTACCAGATCAGATGTTATCCTGTAATTGACAGTCTGATCACCTGTATCAAAGGTCTTGTCACTCATAAATCAAATGTTAATGGGTAGATAATCAATGGCACCTCCTGGCAGACATTATGGATTACATATTAGCCTGATATGTACCAGATGATAGTAGGATAATCATAATAAAGAGATGACAAGTGGATACAAGTTGTAATAATTGTATAGCACAATATCTGATATATTTCAAAGTGCTGATATTTCCTCGACAATATCAACATGGATTTAAAGACAGTGTTAGTCTTGTCACTCCTAAATTAGAACGGTACAGCCATCTCCAATATTAATGACAGAGCACATAATAGACAATGTGTGTTGATGGTCATGCCAAAAGTCTTGAAGAAGAAACACCAAGTCGGCAGCGAAACTGACCATGCTTGAGCTAAGAAACAAGAACGGATTACGTTTCGAACTATGACCTTCCAAGCAGACGTCGGAGTATCACCCAGGAGTTGATAACACTTCTTGAACAGCTTCACTTCTTCATTCGATGAAAGAAGAATCATATGTGCACAGTGGCCCGTCGACCTCGAAGGAGTTTTCAAAGTGAAGATCATATTCCCCGGCTGCACGGGTCAAGTTGTGGTATTGGTGATTCATGAACCGGGTGTGAACGACACGGTTGGGCATTGTGCTACAGGGATAACGTGACGAGAAACCGATGGGTTTGCCGTTCGTCGACTTGAACTCGAGGTTCTCCAGGAACACACCTGGGTGCATGCACTAAATCCCGTCCGTGTTCAACTCAAGAGGATGCCCGATTTGCTCAACCAACACATGAGCCATCTGGATGATGGTCACATCTATGCATCGCAGCACAACATGCAAGAACAGACATAGACCCATCAGCGTGATCTCGCGACACTGACACTGACGAAAGCTTACCTAGAGCCAGCGCCATTACAAAAAGTAATCAAGCTCAGAGAAAGATCACTATCTCCTTGGCAAAATCGCTGCCGCCTCCGCAAACAAATACCCGCACCAAAATTATGCCGCAGGTTACGGACAACACACCAGATAGTATGCACAAGTGGATGATAGTTCAGCACGACCATCTTCCTCAGCTCCAATGCATCCGCAACGTTGTCGTCTTGAAAGCCTGCTGCGACCTCAGCACGAACAATACCTGCCTGGAACTCGAGTCATGCTCCAAGACGGACGTCTGCAAGGCGTGTGCGTGTGCAGCGCAACGTGAGGTCGACTGGGGGAGTCGAATGCTTTGACGCGGTTTCTTCTTCCTCCGCTAACTCTTCGACCCAGATGTTACGAAGCCTCTCCAGTCGTCCGGCAGCGAGATAGGTCAGTGTGACCGTCTCCCTCAGGCTCCAATGCATCCGCAACGTTGTTGTCTTGAGAGCCTGCTGCGTCCTCAACGTGGACAATGCCTGCCTGAAATCGTGCTCCAAGTTGCTCCGCTAGGCTCCCCCATTCTTCACCGTCGCAAACGTGCAGGAGACGACGAATACTTCCGCCCATTCCGGTCAGATTCGCATGATGCACGATGTCGTGGTCGGTGGTATGGCTTTCAAAGTGCGCTTTGAGTGCGCTGCAGGAGGTCACGTCCCCCTTTGATGCCGAGGAGAACGTCGGCCCAACGCTCTGCCAAGAGACAGAGCTCCACAGTGCTCTGGAAGTCCCCAAGAACCAACGCGCGCGCGTGATGAGCTTGTCGGTCTCGCTCTCGTCAAAGGGATATATCCTGAATGTGTTATTTTTGAGCACTCGCTAACGACGCTAGATGAACCGCGTCCCACCATAGCAGCTACGCTCGAGTCGACTGGGTAGTTCGTGTAAAGAATGACCAATGTCTGCGCATTGTTAACATCCGTGTCTTGTGCGGCGGCCAAGGTAGACAATTGGTTCTTCATTCCGCTCTGATCGCGAAGGAAATTCTGACCCTACAGGGGTATTAGGCATTAGATCACTCAGCTGCACGATAACACACCATGCAATTCATCACTTCAACGAAGCACCAAAATGTCAAGTCTTCCTCTGCATCCATCACAACGTACAATGGAGCTCAAAGATCGGACATTCCCTGCACGTATCCTTTGTCCGCACCTGTATCAGTACCGGGATTGTAGAATGATGTATTTCCCGCGGGACTCACCGAGATCTTGATTATAAAAGTTATAAGTCAAAAGAATACTGCCCATGCGGTCAATATGTTCGTTACTCGTAGAAGATTGTCGGAGGGCACGATCTGCTTCGGGGTCACCGGGCGAGTCTTCGTAGGTATGAGAGAACAGCGGGTGGGTGCGATCCGTGCGACGGCAGTCAACATCTATGCGGTGCCGTTCCTCGAGAATATCCTGTCGATCGAACACCTCCGGTATACCCCACCATTCTCTCTTGATTTCCTGATACTGCTTCCTGCGCGAATCGGTCAACATCACACGCATATTCGGAGAGTCCTACGAACCTCTTTTCTTCCCACCTCCTCTTCCGTTCCTTGGCATTAATGTCCCATGCGTGAACTCCGAGAAGGAAGGGCCAGATCTTCTTCCTCAGCGTTGCCGCAGGCGCTATTCCCCTCCTAAATACTTCCCGTTGCATCTCCTCGATCCTCACTTTCGGCCGCCCATCGGCTGCGAAACACTTTTGCCACGTCCTCTCATCAACAGGATTGCGAGGATCCCTTGAGGTCTTCGGCGTCGGTAAATTAACCGTTGAATGGAGCAGCTCAAACACCCCTAGAGACGATGTCTCTTCTGCCAAATCTGGGGATGAAGCAGGCACCGCCTGCGCCTCTCGCCTCCTCGCCCTATCACCCTCCTCTGCCACAATCCGCACCCATCGGGCAAGGTAAACGCGGGCACTCTCAAACTCCCCAACACCACCCTTCTCGACCCAACTACCCCATTCCCACTCACCGTTGGCGTTCACAAGAGACTTGACAGGATCGGGAAGGAGTGGGACAATGGGCTTTGCAAGGGGATAGGACAGGATGTTCTGCGCCGCATGGCGGGTGGCGCGGGTGATGTTGGAAAAGGACTGTAAAAGTGCAAGACGAGCTTGGGACGTATTTTGCGTGGTCGAGACAGAAGGTGGATAGAGCGAACGATGCAATACTGACGAACGGTTCGAGTAAGGATTGATAGTTGCAGAGAGGGGCGTAGAAATTGGCCGGGGTCGACGGTGAGCTGGGACGGGAGAGTGGGAGTTCGCGTAGGATGATTGCGCAAGAATGTCTTCTACCGCATCATCGTCGAAATATTTGAGTGGAATGCGTCTCTATGTCCGCTTTCGAGGGATCGACTATGAATAGGGATGGTTGAAGGAACGAACGCAGAAAATGAGCATAAGATCGCAGACGTGATAAGAGATCTTCCCCTCCCCACGATATCTGCGGGCGTGCAGCAGAACCCGACGCGCTGAGAGAGACAGGTGGGTATGCATTCGAAGAGTTGCGCCGATTATGTGTACGTGGTGGAAGATTCATCGAGAGAGATTCATCATCATGAAATTGCAGAGTCGGTAGCGTTGTACCATTGATAAGATTAACGCATATAGTGCCGTCTGCGAAAAAAACAGTTTGTGTGCTGAAACAACAAAAGCGCAGCCAGGAACTTACACCATGATGGTGCTAAAGAAGTTGGCTCCGGTTCCCGCAGCGAAAGGTCCAATACTGGCGTCATCCCCAAAGGGTGATAGTTCAGTGGTGGTGGGTTCGCCGTGTGCAGGCGGGGCGTCAGACGTCGACAACTCTGACCCGGTCCTTTCTGTATCTGCCGCTTCGACCTCGGGTTCGGGTTCGAGTTCGGGGTCCACAACGGAATCGCTAGATTCAAGCTTATCGAGTTCTTCATCCGCTGTGTAGCTCAGCGCAAGAGAATTGTCAGCAATTTGTTGCACATGGGCTTCTGTGATTTTTGCGGCAGCCTCCTCGATCCGCGCCTTGACCTCTTCCTTCGAATGGCCCAGGAGCACAACCAGCTCTTCCCTCGAGTTGGATCTGAACAGACTCAACTTCAGCGCCTTCCACGTCTCCTTAGCCCGAGACTGCTCGCCCACCCTGTCCTCGGTAAGCCCTTCCGATCTACACTCTTCGTCTGCCGCCCCAAACTTCTTGACTCTTGCCACAACATCTGCCTCACTGACTTCTCCTTCTCAAATGTACAACGCTGCTTTGTGTATTGCCATGTGGACCGGGAAGGTTGCCGACGGTCAGCAACTTACTGCCGAACCCAAAAGAAGCTGAAACAGGGCGACGGAGCCAACGCGGATGTTACTGTGGGTAGCTTGGATCCGAAGAAAGCGCAGGTAGAGGTGCGTGTTCAGCACCGGATGGTCCCGGGATAGCTTGCATAGAAGGGGGGAGGGTATTGCTAGACTGAATGCTGATGGTTCCATACAAGAAGGCGGCGTCGATGAGATCAGGATTGCGTGGGCATCATTCGACTTGAAAGGCCCAGTTGTTTGAGGAAGGGAGCTATCGTGATGTGACACGTATATCAGCAGCTGTCAGAAGGATAAATCAGCGCACGTACCTCTCCAATGATTCCCGACGTTGGCGGGTTCCAGCACAAGGTACGATTATCTTTACCACAAGACAACAATGGGTCGGCATCTTGTTTACACCTAGAGCACGCTCTTCTCGCAACAAGTACGGATCTTCATACATCGCATGTCAGTAAAGAGTAACAGGATACCATTGGATAAATCACCTTCTCTGGCGCACGGGCGTTGCGAAGATCCCAGACCATGATGACCGGCGACATATCACCCTCAGGGGCGGTAACGAGTCGTGTGGTCTAGCCATCCGATTAGCCGGAACATTGGGCGGAAACGTGAGCACCACTTACATTATCCGGATGCCGTGCAACAGCACGTATACCCCTCCTCCCTCCGACAGCCGCATCCCGGAACTAACTGCACCACCGAGCGTGTCTTCTACCGCCATAGGCAAGAGTTACGACCTCACGTTTTCCACGAAGATTCCACGCGACCGAATATCCCGAACCGCTTGCCCCAGCGAGCACGTATTGAACTTGCTGATTCCAAGCGACGGAGGTAATGTCATTGAGTTTCGTGCTGCGATTGCCCGGAGTCGGGTAATAATATTTCGAGGGATCACTAACATCCCATATGTAAACTATTTATACAAGGGAGCGCGTTGTGATGACGTGTACTTGCAGAAAAGTTTAGTGCTCACCTCTTCGCTGACCGCACCAGAAGACAACAGATCAGTTTGAATAGGATTGACGTCGAGGTCGCGGACGGGTCCAGTATGAATCGTAAGCAACTGGGACAATCGAAAAGGTGATCAGCAACGAAGCCAGAATCACGAAAAAGCACGAACTCTGGATGCGAGATGATCCTGGCAGGATCTCACAGTGCGAGTTCACGGGCCGTTCTCCATGCTTACGGCGACCGCTGCCAGCTCCAAGTCTTGATCTTTTTGACTGTCTCCTTTGTGACAGGCACGCCACATATGCATGGTCGTCTCCAGCGCAGGCGTCAGCTCGTCCAATTGCGAGGAGACTCATACAACACGAAGGAATTCACCTCGATGGCCACGTCAAATCCCCCGCGCCACCTTGCGGATGTTGTGAAGGTCGGCGAGGGCGAACCAATCATTTACACGCTTTGATGAGTTCCTTGACGAAAGAATCGATATCATCATGAGCTGAAATTCTGCAGGCAGGATTCCCACGCATTCGAGATACAACCTGATTTATGTAAGCCACACTGTGTCCGTGCAACTTCAAGTTGATGAGTCACGGTCACTGATTCGATGCGGTGGCAGCAGACCTTGATGACCCGCAATTTGGTTTGGAGGATTGTTCTTCCCGGAGGCATACATTACGACGACTCGTTGTACCACACGACAAGCCCTGGAGTCCGGAGACGCTGAGCCTACGATCGGACATTCGTCAGATGAGCAACCCCGGAACGTTCATGATCGTGTCTTGGAGAGCAAGGTTTCTAGTTTCTGATAAAAATTATACCTGTCATGGAGCTGCATAGGACGTACGCAGAAGCTGGGAAGGTTTCACTCAACGATGGCAAGATCGTTCTTCCAGACGGCGCTGATCAAAGTCCAAACCTCTACCTGAACGGCGACCGCAGCGACGTGATGTTCACGGTCGGCAGTTATTTATTCCTTGTCGCGATGTGGGCTGTTTGCCTCAATGCCAGGGGTTAAATAGGACGAGACGTAGTACAACTATATCCTCGATGTCATGCATGTCAAAATTACACCATAAATAATGTAACATGTTCATTGTTTCTGATCTACTTCTATCATGAAGAGTTTCCCGTAGACTACCTAGTAGCACTCCCTCCCGCCAACGACTTCGAATTGGTAGACACGATCCCTCGTAGATGACCTCGGGATCTGGCGGCGATTGTCCGAGAGAGCGGTGGTCAACTTAGTGAGGACATCGGCGGCACACCCGCGATCGCATTCAAAGAAGATTGAAAACTGCACGATCTCTTCTCGAGAGTACTCAGTCGGCAACACTTCCCTCGCCTTGGCGGTGCTGAGCTTGAACCAAGAGAGATGATGGCCACGGCCTTGAAGGCGCAGCTCCAATGGAAACGGGTAAGATGGTCGATTTGTGTCGGATCGCGCGGCAGGGCGGACGGGAAAACGATCTGTATGAGGTGCCGATGCTCGGACCACCCCGTGAAGGATTGCGGTTCACGTTAGAGAAGCGAGAAGCGCTCGCAATGGACTTAGGCTGCATAGACTGTTCGAAAGATCCGCGCAGTGTTAGGGGGATTGCTCAGTCGGTAGCACCCTCTGATTGTCAGTCGAGAACGAAGGAATCACTCTCGTCAAAACATAGGCACAAAATTCTATTCAGCGATCCGGGAGCAGAGGAAGATCATGAGCGCGTTCAGCGGAAGATCACGTCGACGCCCAGGTAAAATTCTGTCAATCACATTAGTCGGACCTGGGCCGTCCGTGACACAAACGGATGAGACGGACTGTACCTTACATTGTGGTATGAGATACAGAAGTAAACACTGTCCTGCGAAACCGGACACATGCATGAATGTCGATATGTGATGCTCGAAGCTACATGGGATTGGGCAGACAGATGATCCGGGGATTCGATGAAACGCATATGCGACAGAGAGTACCCCATAGCAACATCGTACTCATTCCCCCTCGCCACTTGCATACAACCAATCACGCTGTAACGGGGGGTGCAACAATCCCATATGAGACACGACTTACGCCGGCGCCACCGTAGCCTTTGATAGTCGGGCCCAGCAGACTCAATGTCCCTCTTCCAGGCAGAATGTCATGGTTGAACTCTGCATATGGACGTTCGACCTGAGAAACGACACGAACGGGAGAAAGATGAATGATTACTCACATTATGTACGCTATGCAGAACTCGAACGAGCTCGACATGAGGTATAACATATTAGCAAGCGGTATCTCTACATAAAATGTGTGAGTTCAAGCCCGAGATGAAGAGGCGAACCGTACGAACCGGATAGCGATCTCATCTTATGTGAGCAAGGAGTCAAACGAGAGGGGATCCTAGCGCGTAGTGTGATACCGTAGTACAAACGCAACGACGGGGCTTACGTCGGGGTCATAACGTGTATATTGTTGAGCTACCCGGCCATTGATCCATTGTGAGCATGTTGGAGATCTGAGAATGCGAAACGCAAGCATCTGACCTCGAACACCAGAAGTTGTCCAGAATGGCCGTGTGACAGACGCCGCAAGTCCATAGATGGGGCGGTAGTGCGAGTATCGCACTCGGAGACGGGCCACGCTGAACATATGACGGGGGTGCTGCCGGGGGTTTGTTACTGGAGCGAGGTTGAGAAAGGAAGCAGTCTTCGTCCGGATCACGTGTGCCATTCCAACTTTCCGGGCCAGGAAGGCCGTAGCAAAGCAAGATGGGTACGCGAGGGTCGCGAGGCGTGCACACCACTCGTATGAGCGGCATGACCATTCGCCTCAAGCAATCCCGCGGTCTTGCGCCAGTGTCTTGTCTTGTCTTCCGTCAACCGAGACCAGCAAATCCTACAAAGCTGATGGGGCTATCCGGTCGATAGCTAAGCCACGGGCTAGCCATCGGGTGGAATCGCAAACCGAGAGAGGACGGCGCGGCCGGATTGTCTGCGAACCAGGAGAGAGTGGCCAGCCGGATTGAGGAATGCACAGAGATGAGATGTCGTAAAGATGCGGAATAAAAAAGTGTAATGCTAAAGTGTCCGTGGGTAATGATGCGACCTGCGATCCAGGCAGGTGTTCCAGTCGTGCGAGTCATCTCTGCAATAAAAATCCATGATAATGTAACCGACGGCGAGCGGCATTTTTTTGAGGAGCGACGAAGTCAACAATCAAAAACTTGACGATTGTTGCGAAACTGCCGCGACTGCAGCAGCAGCAGCAGCAGCGTAACGTTGCTCGGCAGTGCCAAGCATCAATGCCTCGTTGACGCTAAAGCGGGAATGAGCCGCGCTCGTACATATGGCGTAGGTGGTACTCGCGTGCGAAGTCGCTGAACCTCATTTTCTGCCTGTTGCAACCTCGTCCGGAGTTGTGACGCGGTCATCTCGAGGTACTTGACGTGAGTCGTGGCGCGGTCGAGGAGGGAAACCTTGCTGGACTTCTGGTTGGAGACGGGGAGGGCATCCTTGAGTCTGCGGTAGCCATCGCGAAGTTCATCGCGACGCCTCTGCTCGGACTCAATGCGCTGACGGCGAATAGTCTCGCGGCGGACATCGGTGGTGTTCCCGGTAGTGATCGCGGGCTGGAAGTCATCGTCGACCTCATCCGAATCATCGTTGCGGGCCTTTCGCCTCGGGGTCTTGGTCGCCGAGCGAGTAGCCGGAGCAGCGATGCGGTTGAAACGGTGAGAACGGGGGACGGAAGCGTAAGGGGCGCTGTGCACCGACGAAGGAGAGTGTGTGTCACTGCCACGGCTGCGCCTGCCAGAAGTCAAACCATCGGAAGAAAGCTCGCCACCACTGAAGTTGTAGGCAGGAGGAGAGATGCCGTTGTCGGGAGAGGTGTGTGGACGAGGAGATGCAGTGGTGTAGTTGGCGGAGGGGGCGCGGTGAGAACGGGGGACGGAAGCGTAAGGGGCGCTGTGCACCGACGAAGGAGAGTGTGTATCGGAAGAAAGCTCGCCACCACTGAAGTTGTAGACGGCAGGAGGAGAGATGCCGTTGTCGGGAGAGGTGTGTGGACGAGGAGATGCAGTGGTGTAGTTGGCGGAGAAGGTGTACAGTACTCGCCGGTGGTGTTGGTCAGAAGACGAGGGACCGGTACTATATGATCACGTGAGTAGTAAGATGGAGTGTACGTTACTACGTACGTGCCGTGTGTCCGCATACCAACCCGCCGTCCGTGGCCCACGCCGCAAGGCACTGCGCAGGCTGATTGCAGCAGGACGCACGCCGCTCCCGCCTCGCCGATCGCGATCGAAAGCGGTGCGACGCGGCTGTGCGTACCGTAGCGTAAAATATTAATAAGATATAACAAACGAACAAACGAACAAACGACAAAGTTCAGCGTGTTTGAGCGAAATTCAGAATAGAATCCTCACGAACTGTCCTTTCTAAATTACTTACTCGTGAACTGCCGCCTGGCGTCGGCGCAAACCTTGCTTGGACTTCGCATCATGTTCGGAGCAATAGTAAAGGTATATCCCGAATATCTGAGCAGTGGCCCGCACCCATACGCGTGGCGGGTTACCCGCACGACGACACGACGCCACGAACCTTCTCCACCTCACCCCGTCACCGTATCACTATTTCCCCTGTATTGACGATGGCATCCAGCGACCACCGCATACTGACGTACCACCAACAATGCACGACAGTCGCTGTCCCCGCCCTCCCCGAGTCACCTTGCCCGTTCTCACCTGGTCCCCGCCCTCACCCGCTGTATCAACACGATGACGATGACGACGACGACGACGAGGGCGATGGGATGGCAAGACGAGAGCGCTGTTTTCGCATGCAAACGTCGACATAAACGCAGTGCGTTTGCGTGTACATTTGCACACGAGGGCGACGGGACGAGGGAGACGATGACGGACGGGGACGGGGACGGGGACGAGACCAGGACGAGCGGACTCCAGTAAGACGACGGAGGTGGCTCTGGATATGGCGAGACGAGGAGGAAGAGCACTGCCCTCGCATGCAAATGCCGACGCAAACACGCCATGTGTTTGCGTGCGTGTTTGCACACGAGGGCCATGACGAGGGTGACCCACGACTCGGGGTGACGACGAGTATGATACCCGTACCCGCGCGCAGGCTACGGGTTAAGGTCCGGATACGGCACGGCGGCACTTGTACCGTGGGTGAATCCTGGAAAGGACTTGCAACGATGGTTGAGCACGGATAGGCTAACATATCGGTTGTTGTCAGTGGCGGGAGTCGCAGATGAATATGCCATCTGCCAAATAGCTTATATCTGAAACTGGTGGTCAGCACGACTGAGTGGAGGACGTGAAGCAACTTCGCCTGCGCCCATCGCAGAAGGGGAACCGCGACGCGTTGCGAGGGAAGGGAAATGGAAAGAGTGAAAGAAAGTGAGGGTGACGGGCAGGATGAAGGCGGGAGAGGTCGGAGAAGACGGGGTTACAGTTGCTAAGCGTGTGTTGTGAGTCGAGGGCGTACATGCATGCGTGTTGCCAACCAAGGGTAACAACAAGAAAAAGGACGAGGAGGAGGGAGAGGATAATGGCGATAGAATATTTCAAGAGGATGCACGCGACCGCGACGGGGGGCAGTGCTTAGTCGGTAGCACCATCACAAAATTAAAATTAAAATTCTATTCAATTCCTTCCAAGTCGGCATCACCCCGATCGGACCCATACATCTCATACATCTCGGAGGCGTCTGTTTCCTCGTCTGATCCATCGCTACTTCCGTCGTCTTCATCCTCAGACATATCCCAGGCAAGAACATCTAGATCTGCGAGCGAGAGACAGGGATCTAGGTCATTGAACTCATCAGCACCCCAAAGGGGAGTTTCATCCATGTCGCCGGACCTATTCTCCGCTTCGCAGTAATCATTTTCTGGCAACTCCCAGTTCAGACCAGAAAGCGAAAAGTTGTCGTCAAGGTCATTGAATTCATCGGGCGGAGGACGTGATGTTCCAGAAATAGCAGGCAGGTAGTCGGCAGGCGAGGTGATAATATGTGAACGGTCCTGCGTTGACACCAGCTCATCTGCCCTCGTGTCCCGAAGATGAGAATAGGCGTGGCCAACACCAAGGCCCCAATGAAACCTCATTAACATGTCCCTATCCACGAACCTTTGCGCCGTAGCATCAGTACAGAGCGATACAACATGAAGGATACACACTGTACCTGTTCACATAGTAATACCTCCAGTTATCAGATTCCTTTGCTGAGTAAGATGATGCATTATCGTTGGGATGCAACCGTCCTTTTGCGAAAGCGGGGATGAGATGACAGCCTCTCAAAACCTCTGCGGGATCAACAAAACCAAACGCATCCCTGTTGCTCATGGGAACAAAGCGCAACATATCCAATGCGAGCCCACCATATTGGGGATCGGATGGGACCAACTCGAATCGTCGGATGTGTAAAAAGTCCAGCCGTCGATGGCTATAGTCCTTGAGCCCCGGACCGATGTACTGGACGTTTGCGTGAAAAATGCCGATGATGCGAGCATAACAGAAATGATGCGGTATCATCTCCGAGCCTTCTGTAGATCCTCTGGCCAGCATCATTACATCACTGTGGTCGGTATTTGGGTTGAAGGTATCCTGCCCGCGACGAACATCGTACGTGCCGTAGTTGATACGAATGATCTTATGCTGGTAGATTCGACCATTTTTCAACAGTACTTGATCAGGCGAGGCTTGTGATAGGTTGTAACTGTTATCTATGCCGGGGAGCACTGGGCCAGCAGTACTCGATTCGGAGGCGTCCATGTGGATTGACTTGATGCGAGGAAGAAGGTGCTGCTTCAATTTCGGAACGAATTCCTATCGCTTGGTTCATTCATGGTCAAAATGAGAGAGCGATTCCAACCATACCGCTATGGCCGGATCGTCTGCGTTTTTAAGAAGGAAAGAATTGAGATCGATCGGATTGTGCTGTGATTTCCCGATGTTGTAGCATTCGTCTGGCACGTTTGGTACATATTCCGGTGAACCTTTGCTGACTCTGGACTGGCGAACGCGGCGTATTCTTGCTTGTCGTCGCTCTATTCGAGTCAATTGACGAATAAAGTTTTTCCTACTAGTCCGAGTATATCTTCCTTTTCCTACTCTATGTTCCCTCTCTCCCTGAGGAGAAAGTCAAGGCTCACTCGACACACAATAGAAAGCTACTCACCGTCTGTGTCGAGTAGGAATCCGTAGTTCCATACATCCTGATAGAAGCGGTGTAGTCGCCGAGCGCGTGAAACTTGTAAGTCCGGAGATTGAGGGTTTTTGATTTGCGCGCTGACACAGTGGCGGTGCTCCTGCCTTCGTGCCGAGAACGCGCACGAACCTCGCGACGTCGGCGTCCTTCAGCCTCACCTTTGAGCTCTTTGGTGTTAAATGCGGGACAAGTGTCAGCCACAAAAGAGCGTATAGCATCCCCGAGAGATTGGGTGACAGAATCCATCACACTAAGGGTTTCATCAGTGTGCATCCGCAATTTTGCGAGTGCATGCCAATGACAGAGTAGGAAGAGAAGCTGAAGCACAGCTGTATTGTGAGGATCGGGAAACAAATCTTCGAAAACAGGGAAGGCACACTGTGAAGCAGAATTTAGTCAAAGATCTTAAAATAATAAGTACTAATGTGCAACGCACCTGGAGAAGATCTTCAAAATCGTGAGCCGTGATTCTTTTCATCTCAGAGACATTCTTTGAAAAGCGTCGAATCGTGTCTCTTCCGAATGTAGGAACCTGGCGATATCTATGTATGATGGGTACAATAATTGATAAGCAAAAAACAGTATCAAAGTTGCGACGACTTTCCTTCGATCGAGTTCGCACAATTTGTTCCCTTTAGAGCTCTCAAGCATGCGTAGAAGGTGCGTCAAAAGAGCTTTCCATACGCCCAGTTCGAATTCATGCAGTAGATCGACTACAAGCATCGCAAATACATTGAAGCCATAAGCGCGCAGTCTCTCTGAAAAGGCGCCCTACATCTCTCAGCATGGAAACGACGAGATCAGTTGAATCCAAACCTACCAGAGTGGGAATGAGGGATTCGTCTTTCAGAAGAATTTGAACACGCGAAGAGGTGACGGCGTAGTCTTTCTCGTAGATAAAACTTCGCGCCTTGAGAATTTTGTTCCGCCGGTCTTCATCGTCAACCCGGGCCAATATCTGTCGTTCAGACATATCCGTTTGGCTACCCATCTCAGGAACGCTTTCCATGGGAACAGTGCATCTTGGACAGGGGCATGCTCCAAGGTTCCGTATACATGAGATCAACACCCTAGCCAGACGAATCCAAATGATGTCAGTAGATAATTCGACGGATGTGGGTGGACAAGACAGACTTTTCAGGATAGTCTGCGGAATATGTAAATATCCGAGGGTAAAAGCGTCGCTTGACGCCATCACAACATAGAATGACAACCCCATGGTGGTATGCCTCCAAGAACTCTTCATCGAGGAGCATTTTCCACTGCTCGTGGAAAAGCTCCCGCTGGCAGTGAGTACGGAGAGCATCACTCGCGGCCTTGTCACCCAAATGCTCCGCCAAAAAATCTTTGAATTCATCCGGTAACTAGAGGAATAATGAGATCAGTTTAGAAGGAAAACTGTGCAGACGCACAACCTGAAAGTACGCAGCATGAGAACAAAGCTCATTGGATGGCTGGCACCTACGGTACTTCGACTCATTGCCGAAATATACGTAGAGCGGCCATAGCTTGACATCGCCGAATGACGTCAGATGGGTCGAGTCGGACCAAAGCATAAGCGCCACGACGACGCGAGGCAGAATACAGCCAGGTTCTTCTGGAGTGTTTTGGAGTGCTTGATTCGCCTCAAGGAATGCTGTAGATGTGAATAATTCACCGTAAACCCTGACATCGTGGTCCCGGTGAGGTGGG
>JBBPOY010000176.1:0-14987 GCA_038091675.1 Leccinum proliferum | reverse complement strand
TATGAGTGTACCATCCTCGGGCGCAGAGAGTAGATGAGAGCACGAAGGAAATTGATGGAGCCTGGAATATCGTCGTGTCGTCTCCCGAGGTAAACACAAACGAGAAATGTGACATACCTTGATGGCCAATCTGACAAACCACCGATCTCTTTCCGCCTCACCAGGTCCTACACCTTGACGATTCCGTCAGAGCTCCCCATGGCGAACCATTTTCTTCCGCTGGGTGAAGCAGAAACAGCTTTAATGGATGATACGTGTGCAGGGAATATGAAGGCGGGCTTCAATGGAGCGGTTTGCTGGATGGGATAATGGTTCGGACATATCCGAGCCTGCTCCACCAAAATTGGCAAGTCTATGACTAGTACCACGCACGTTCATTGAAGGGCCTTAATAATTAAATCAGATTATATGTACGCGAGCGTCGGTCCCCGACTTTAGCCTGGCATATAAATTGTTGTTTCCGTTCGAAGTTGCGACTCATCGCCCTGAGATCTACTTAAAGATGTTCCAAAAATGCCGAAATCAAACTGCAAAAATTGCGGTCTGAACCGGCAGAAAGAGGAACGTATTTGAATTCGAACATCATGGCCCCGATTCATGGGGTTCAACAGGTAGACATAGATTTTCATCAATGACACGCGCAGCACGACCAAGGGCAAGTTGAAGACTTCATGTACATAGCCAACGAGCATACGGCGCAAGGATCGCTTGCCATAATCCATTCCTCCCTCGTGATCGGTCTCACCCCCCGACATCATTGACGGTCACGGTTTCTTACGTTCGAAAAGCGTCGTGGGCTCCGCCCGTAGGGAGAATATGTACATGTTTACTTGTGATTCATTGACCGCCTCGGCTACCTGAATGCTTATATGCAATGTTTTCATCTGCGAATGCTGTATGTTTTCCAACGACGGGGGGTTGAGTAGAGTTCAATTCACCGGTTAATGAAAGAACGACTCACCAGCGCGGACGAAACACCGTACGAATCTGCGCCGCTTCGTGGGAAGTCGGGGAACAAGTGTCGTGCAGTTACATCTTTGCCTGTTTATCACACCGTCGTTAGCGGATCGAAACGGAACATACTATATTCAGGCGAGGAAGGAATAAGTTCGCATTTACCCAACAGCTGAACCAGTGCCAGCACCAAGCAGTGCGTAGATCGCAAACAGACAAATGATAGGATGACAGACGACATTGGAGAAGGGGTGTTACTCTCGAGAACCTGAGGTCCACAGTGTGATACTCGGGCCCGGAGACAGCCAGAATGTTTCTGTCTTCTTGCCGCTTGTGTAGTGCTAGTTGACCTCGTTCTCGGTCAGTTTGGCGCCTAAAGCTCGTCAAGCGGGAGTAGGGAAACACACGCAATCACTCACGTCCGGGTTTCAGCCGAATTTTTTATGATTTGGGCTTGAGAACATCATGTTTGTGCTTCGACTTCACAACTGACGTCATCATCAGTACGCAAAATGTCAGCAAAGGAAAACTAATCCCACTCTCTTGAACGGGTGGCACCTGACTGTAGACATAGAGTCGGCCACGTTGCATGTGTACGACGAGAAGGAAAAACGCTACCTTTTGCGATCTCCGAATCATCTATCCGTTGGGAAACACTTGAATCCGAGCCTTTCGAGCTTCCATTGTGGCTTGGGCGACAGCAGAGACGACCACTGGAAGAGCCGCCATCTTTACTGCTGCAAGCTCTCTGGGTGTTTTCCACGTCCGATTGCAAGAGTGCGGTCTTGCCCGGACACCGGTGGCTCTCGCGGATTCACACTCCATCGAATACTGTAACAGTTGAGTGGATTCCCGCATACTCCCCAGTTCACCGTCCACTGGGGCGCCCCGTGTAAATCGACGTCGTCACCGCATCCTCCGAGTCATCCGCGCTCAATAGAGCGTCCTTGTGCACCTTCGGTGCAGCTGCCTCCTTGGAAGCCACGAACCTCGTTCCCACCCACACAGCCTGCGCTCCCCATGTTAAATTGGCAGCGAGACTCTGACCATCATGTACGGCGCCGGCGCCAATGACCTACACCGGTTTGCCTGTCAGCGACTTGTGACCGGGTCCACGCAGGCGGGGATGAGAATCGTCGCAGGCGTGTCGCCGGTGTGTCCGCCATCCTCGCCAGCTTGAGCGCAGATTAGGTCGATGTCTGCCTCGACGACGTGTTTCGGATGTCCAACCATCTGCCACGACCATTAGTTCCTCAAAGTTGCCCTACGACGTCTGGGGTCACTACTCACATTCATGATGTGTATACCAGCCGCGTGCACCATGCCAGACTTTGGAGCATCATTGCCGTCGGTCGTGCCATTCGGATCACCGTCGGAGCCAGATGGAGAGGGTCCAACAACGGTCGATGGGTGGTATATGTCGATGAATTTGGGTGAGTCGGTGCTTAGGGTGAGGTCGGAAGAAGTCATGGCCTGATCAGCGTTGCCTGAGGTTAGCGTTTTGAAGCACAGGGCGCATGCGAATGCAGCAGCACTCGACGACATCATAACGTTCTGCGGAGAGAAAGCCACGCGCTGAGAAAGAGGATGGAAGGAGACAAATTTTTCACTCTCCATCTTAACTTCCAAGAAATGGATAAAGGTCACGGAAGGCGCCGGGAAGATACATGGGATCAATTTGCCACAAGTGCATAAATACGAGTTGGTAGTAGTTCAGGAGACCTGCCAAAAACTCGGCCAAGAGCTTGCGAAAACACTACTCGAGGTGGATATCGCCCCAACTCTGATCATATCACACAGGAGTCAACGAAGAAAGTGGAAATAGATGCGAACAAACGATGACATACCAGCACCTGAAACAAAGCCATATGGACCAACTCCGCACTTATCTTCAGCTCTGAGCCATGTCACGTACGCAATTCCGGATGTCAGCGTTATCGGAATCTGCAAGTCGTACGAGAACATCGAATACGTAGAGGGTATTCTTGATCGTAGGACTCGCGCTTGCCGCATCATGATCCTCCACGGTGACGATCCTATGACCAGGAAAGGACAATAGGGCATCGAGTAGCCTCAGCTGGCGAAACGGATTTTTTTTCATACTCCCCAGAACCCAGTCACAACGTGCGAACCGGCATTCCGTGGACAATTGAGCATCGACGCCGAGACGAGCAGGCCAGTCGAATATCTTGATAACATTGACCCAGTTAAGTTGATATGCTACCCAACTGTCAACAATGCCAGAGTGGAGTGCCATATCCCTAAGATTACAACTCACGAAGCTCCCATGTCACACATAGTCGTTCCTTCCGCCGCTATCTCGACCATCTGAGCGTCCCGCGGTAGATTGGCATCAGAGATGCCGAACCGAAGCAGAAGCACGAAACTGTATCTGCATCACTATTGGTGATCTCCTGGCGAAGTTGAAGGATGGTCTTGATAAGGATGCACCAGGGGGAAGGCTGTGTGATGGGAAGCATGAGACGTCTACAGAAATCTGAAAAGTACGGGTTTTGTGGCATACCTTGGTGTGCGGAAGATGCGTTGCAAGATAGAAGCGACTATTTCCGGACCATACTGGGCCTGGCGTTGGGTTGCAGCCAATACGAGTATTTCCGAGTAAAAGTCAGACAACAAGTTTGACATGAATTTTGCAATCTGCTGAGGGAGGGAGATTGACGTGGTCGAAGGAAGGGTAAGAGGATGGCGTTTTGAAAGTCGACGCGGATAATGGCTGCTGCCCGCCTGGCTAAATCCTTGCGGGTAGACCCAGCGACAAGGGAAGAAGCCAATACAAGTCTCTCGAGAGGCCTGAAGGAAGCATGATCTACAAATGGGAGGACATCAAAATGTCTAAATGCGTCCCATTCACCCTTGTCTATGTCGTCACGGAATCGGTCTGCGAGAAAAGGGTCACGAGAAAAACACTGGATTTCCTGCTACAGCAAACGGAAAGTCAAGGCAGTAGAGGTATCAAATGCAAAGGGTGGGGCTGCGAAGGCTAGACAAATCTGCGAATGGACGACGAGGCGACAGAGGAAGTGGAAGTAGATGTCAAGACCGTGTTGCTCGGAGACCTGCGTGGTACCACACCATGAGAAAGGGCACGAAAAGATATCAATATAAATAAATACACACTGAATGGATTGTGAGCTGAGAGGGGCAAGACGATGTTCGCCCTGGCCCATAGTGTGTATGTTGGTGTTGGGAAAGGCTGAAGACTCTGAGCGTGGACTGACACATCCACCAGTCGACGCCGTTTTGGATGACGAGCATGCCACGTCGTGTGTCTATCGGTGTATGCAAGTATTCACATCAAAAGATTCGGCTTGCTTTCCGCCAACTTTGCCTAGATCGCGGATCTAGAGTTCACAACCAAGCCCCTACTAACCAATTTCGTTCGTATGGTCGTTCTCTATGGACAACCAAAGTACGTCGTCGGATTTGAGGACTTTGCGCCAGAAGGGGTTCGATCATACGATCATGGTCGTGTGCAACAAGATACATTAACGTCACGTTTGATGACATGCTCACAAATATACAATGATCGTCTTTTATGGTTATCGCACGGGCCCCTAGTAGGCTAGTAGTAGGCTAGTAGCGCGAGGCAGTTAGACGGAGGGAAAGAGTGGATTCACCCAACTGGACGTTGCGACTCAGCCATCCCCACGGGTGACTGCTTATGCAGCCCTTCGACGGTCTTGGTCCAAATCCACTCATCTCGAGCCGGGTCGGTTGCCAGGCTGGTATCGAGACACCTGATCCAGGCTCGGCCAGCCGTGACTGTATCAACCAGGAGGTCATGGGAAACGACATGGGCCATCAGGTTACAACATTCACAAACCCCTTCTTTGCCCACGACACTCTTCAACCACTCAGGGCTCTGGAAAAAAAATTAGTGAGGGAGGGAGGGGTTGCTTGTTTAGCAAAGCGTTTGGACGCCCAGAGACTCTTTTGGTTTTTCGGCCGATGGCCCAGTGCCTCATGTTCAATAAAAAGGGATTTCACGAGGACACGCAGCAACACGAACATTCAAACCACTTGGTTTTGCCTACTTTTATTGAGATCAGTGCTTGCCCAAGTGTAGAGCCCTCGCTCACCTAGTCAATCTCCATCAGTTCGAGTGTCGTGTGTGTCTGATCGCTTGCATGAAGAACTTGCACTTCCAGGAAGAGGTCAGTGGGGTAAGAAGTGCAGTGAAGGTCGGCGATCGTGCCGAGGATAGGAGGAGGACATGCTAGGCGCGCAGACGGTTGGGACATGAAGGCGTGGCTAGAGTGTCCGATCTAGTGCTAGTCTTGCGGACCAAGCTTCGTCGGAGAGCATGCCCCTGCGAATGTCCGCAACGAAGGAAGGAGTCGGTTAGATGGGCGTGGGGGACTGCGAACCGCTTTAAGCGGATGACCTACGTGTTGATTTCGAAAAGGGAGCTGCAGTACAACTTGGATTCTATGTGGCACCGAAAGTCGTCAAGACACGGGCGAGTTTGAGCTGAAACAGGTGACGGTTCAAAATAACGCCCTCCTTCATCGGACCACACGACACAAGTGGCTATAACGAACGCGACTCAGCAAAGGGACAACAAAGATACAAAGACCGTCAAGCTCACCCAAAGCTCACGTGTTGTTTTTCCTGGACCCGAAGGTTCAGGTGTAGGGTGGGGTGGGAGAAAAGCGGTGAGAGCATACCAAGTCAGACATGTTGCCTTTCGAGGGTAGGGTTTGGCGAGCTGATGCGTCTCTTTCCGGCTGTGGTTCGGGGGTGTAAGTATGGGAGGAACAAGATCAGATAACTCAGGTTGGGGTTTGCAGATCCCGCGTCAAGTGATCAGTGCCGCATGATCGAGGGGATGTTTGTGAACTTGTGGAAATGATACATATGTGATGGGACATTGAAGAACAGTATCCTCGAGAAGCTGAGGTCCGCAGTTACGATATTCGGGCCCGAGACAAAGCCAAAATGTTGCCGTCTCCTTGCCGCGCGTGTAGCGCAGTATCAAGAGCCACTAAGGATGCGGCCATGTTGACCTGAACTCGTCAGCGGGAGTAGCGAAACACACGGAGTCACTCACATCCTGATTTCAAGCCATCCGGGCCCTAGACCCTCGGGTGAACAGCCGGCTGTCTCGACTTCTGTCGATCAAAGTGCACATCCGGATCAGGATCCTTGACGCCGAACCGCTCGCACAGGAGCCGCTCAGGCTGCCAGGGCTTCACCTCTCTTGTTATCGGACCATACATACCCAGCCAAGCAGCGTGCACCTTTGGATCTTCTTCCTTCTGTTCTGCCTCATTTTCCTCCACCGGCTCTTTGCGTTCCGTCGCCTCGGACACCTTGGCACTAGGCGTATGCAGCCCCTCGACGATCCTGGACCCGAGCTCGTAAACCGTCCCGCCATCACTCCGGAGACAGGACGGAAGAGGGCCACAGCCTCGGCAGATCCACTCGTCTCGAGCGTATACGCCTCGGGCGTCTGGGTTGGCTGCCGGGCTGGTATCGATGACACCTGATCCAGGCTCGGCGTGTGCACGGAGATAGGTAATGTATCATAATTGATTATTGGGTTGGAAGTGAGCCGTTAGAACCCTTGCAACACTGCCTGTGCCACGTGCGGTTCAGTGTGTGGGATGTAATGTCCTTGGAATGGGAGTGTGCTTGGCAGCCAGTTCTGGTGGTAACTTGTAACAATGTTTTTGATTTGCTCTTGGTCTTTCTTTGACACGTATCCAAAGACGGAGCGCGGTGCAGATGGAAGAGGCCTCCAAGTGCAGTGCCTCGCTAAGGGGATTGGTAGTGGTTGAGTCTTCCAATGAACATTGCATGGTTCGAAAACACTAACTTGGTCTGAGATATTCCCCTTTTCATTGTGCGTGAGTCTGAGGTTGTCCTAGCACAGGAAAACGGGGCATGTTCTCCTTCTCGCTGAGTGCCTATCTTGCTTTTTCCCAGAGAGCCTTGAGATTGTGTTTCCAGTCCTTTGGTACTTCAGGAAGAGGGAACCTGTAATGACCGACTTGTAGCGAAGTAGACTTTGAACCAACAAACGACTTGCCAGAAGCTCTCTGCTATTGGGTTTTCCGCGAGTAGTAAACAAGCCGGGAAGACTTGCGCCATCGCGAAACAAGCCTGATCCACTCCCTTGAGACTGAAATGCGTGGGCATATTGCACATACCACATAGCCAACAGTGGAGCTTACTGATGCCGTGGCCTGTGGACATGCTACTCATATCAGTAGATTTAGCCCCACGACCTCCAACGACTGCGCGTTCGGCGGTAGCACCGAAAGCATGTCGACGTCTTCCTGACCAGCGGCGTGATCATAAACATCCAAATTGACCTTAGCCGCGTCGTTCAGCGCGCCCAGTCCGAAGCCACCTTCCGAAATTCGATCGTGTGAGCAGCAACGAAAGCCAACAGCAAACAGTGAAAACATGCCTGCGAGTCACGATCCCTGATCGCTCTGCGCCTCGCCCGGTCCATGAACACCCAAGCTCACATGGAGTCCCAGCGCCCGTGCATACTCGAGCCCGTGAAAATCCCCCTTGCGGGTTCGAGCATATCTCAAGATCTCACCGCCCGATCGGTGGGTGTCCTTTGGCGGATACGTATGTTTCTTGGCTTCCTCGTCCACGTCGGGGCCTGTTCGGTCTGGATCGCGCCCATACTGGATCTCGCGCTGCCGCCACATCACTCTCGGTCCTATGCCCTAACCCGGTTTCCAGCCCATCTTCCTGAGGATGCGACCACCCGGTGAGTCTTTGGGTGCGGACGAGATGGCTTATTCGAGCGCGAGGTGGAATAGGAGAAAGCAACGGCAACGTTACCAGTGCAGTGGATATGATGAGACACGTCACCAAAGAAAATAAAAATAAGAAAAGTAAGAGACGCAGTCTTTCTGACTCTCGTCGTCCCCAGCCCCACGAGTTCTCTCAGCCTGTGTTCCTCCTAGAATGTCCATCTGATCGTGCTCGCTGATGAGCATCTGGTCTGGGCGCATTTCTGCGAGTCTCCTTCGTTCATGATGTCCACCCGACGCACAGCCCGAGCCTTGGCGCGATCCGATCGCAAGGAGACGGACGTCGATGGCTCATCAGACTAAATAGCGCAAGAGCAGCAACTGACTTCTTGTTTCCAAAGCGGTACAAACTCGCCCGTGTCTTTGGACCTTTCGAGGGGGGAAAGGCGTGCCACGTGCCAATCTAGACGACCGTGAGTGTCGCAGGGACAGCGAAAGCGAGAGAATTTACCAAGCAAAAGTTAAACCATGCACAAGGATTCGACCATGTTTCCTTGTCCTCTCCTCTTCCAAGGCGTACTTTTTCCAAATCATCTTCTCTCACTTTCCGCTTCCGACTTACGATGGTCGATCCCTCAGTTGATCTACCCTCAGCAACAGATAGATACGTCAGCCGGGTGCCCTTGGTGTCGTCCGCCACAGGGTGTAGCTGGTGTTTATCCGTCGTCTCGGTAGGTAGTGTCGCCCAGTCATACACGAATATATATATTTCCATTGGACGAAATAGTAGAGATGATCGTCGTCAACTCTCGTGCACCCTCGTTTTGGATATGGTCGTCGGGAACGATGTCAAACGTTTCCACCGCTTCTACCCTGCAAAAGCGTTCATCAGTAAATAGCATGCGGTCAGTATGTGTTGACAAACCGGTTTGCATGGCTAACCACCTCGGCGATGATCCTAGGAGGGGATTGCGGGTCCTCCGATACACACTTTCTATCTTCTGCCGCGACTAACAGAAGTTCTCCTTCTCCGTTTACTCGGTTCCAAAAGCGCACACTATCAACTCTTGATGGATGAGTGGTGGCATGTTATAAGGTCATACTCTAGTACCAATGAGAGAACGCTCGTAGATGCATTCATACGAGCAACGACTTACCGTAGAAAATATATGAGTGTACCATCCTCGGGCGCAGAGAGTAGATGAGAGCACGAAGGAAATTGATGGAGCCTGGAATATCGTCGTGTCGTCTCCCGAGGTAAACACAAACGAGAAATGTGACATACCTTGATGGAGCCAATCTGACAAACCACCGATCTCTTTCCGCCTCACCAGGTCCTACACCTTGACGATTCCGTCAGAGCTCCCCATGGCGAGCCATTTTCTTCCGCTGGGTGAAGCAGAAACAGCTTTAATGGATGATACGTGTGCAGGGAATATGAAGGCGGGCTTCAATGGAGTGGTTTGCTGGATGGGATAATGGTTCGGACTTCGGACATATCCGAGCCTGCTCCACCAAAATTGGCAAGTCTACTACGAGCCCTGACACTGAGTGACTACCAGTACTTACTTGCACGTTCATTGAAGCCCTGATTATATCGTACTAGCGGCGCGAGCGCCGATCCCCGACTCTAGCTGGCATATAAATTATTGTGTTTCCGTTCGAAGTTGCGACTCATCGCCCCTGAGATCTACTACTCCTACAAGCGTAGTAGGTGGTCGTCGTAGTAATGTCTTCTTCGAAGACGGCGGCGAGACCTGTGCGACCTTGTTATTATTGTTATCGTTGTCATTATTATTCTTCGCGGGCGTCTTGACCATGACGTCAGTGATATCCTCGAGATACACCGTGTCCTCATCGAGGACTCGGGACCCTATGGAGCCTTTTGCTTGCCCTTGAACGACGACGGTGCACTGATGCAGACGTGAGTTGACACATACGTGGGTTGCCAGTGTTGAGGAGACGACGTGTACATATATACCATTACTATCCCATGCAGTCGATCGTCCTATGTAAAACATGACTGGGAAACCACAACCACTGATACTAAGCCTAGAATTCGTATCCATCCAGCGTCCCTTGATCCAAATCGTCCCATCCATCCAAATCCGCATAGATAGAGTCGAGGTCGTCAGAGTCCATGTCAGACCCAGCTGGACTCGGAAGGTCAAATTCGACCTCACGAAGCTCCAATTCGGCATCCACATGTTCTAAATCATCAAATTCACAGGTAATACGGTCCGAGTGATCATTGTTCGAAGGGTGTCGCTGAGGAGACTGATAAGCCGAATGAGATTCCGAGTCCGAATTGATCCGAATCGTTGGTGATGTATGCGAATACGCATGTCCGATGCCCAGTCCCCAGTGATAACGCATCAACATATCACGGTCAGCAAACCTAGAAATTTCGGAATATTAGACAATTAAAATCACTGAGAGTGGAACGCACCGATTGATAAAATAACATTTCCAATCATCTGCATCACCGGCACAGCGAGATGTACCGACCCTATCAGAGTGCAGCAAGCCATCAGCATATGACGGGATGACGTGGCAACCTCGGAGCACATCGGCTGGGTCCACAAATCCGAAGGCATCCTCATCCTCCAATGGCAAAAACTTCACAATATCAAGAAGGTTATGCTCCCATCCCAAGGCTGCAGAATAGTCCTGTGTGACTTCAAACCACCGTACCCATAAGAACTCGATCCGACGGGACCGAAAATCCTTGGACTCAGGTCCAGTGTATACAATGTTGGCGTGGAAGATCCCCACCACTCGTGCATAACCGAATGGGTGGTTACTGCCATCTGAATGCGACAACAGCATTATATCCCGGTGATCAGTGCCAGGGTTGATTGTATCGAAGTCTCGTTGCAGGTCGTATGTCGTGTAGTTGACACGAAGTAATCGGTGGCGATATATCTTGTTTCCGTTGAATAGTACGTCGTTCAGTTGAGATATACGACGGAGATCATGGTTTGCTGAAAGTTCGGTTTCAAGCACTATATCCTGTCCCAGTATATTCTCTCGGTGGACGGCCGCGATACGCGGGAGAATATGAGTCTTCAACTTTGAGACGAAGTTCTATGACGAATTTTATGACTTCAACACACAAGCATGTAAGAACTACAACCTTACTCTAGTAGCGGGGTCACCAATATTTGCTTGCACAAACCTTGTTATCTCTTCGGGGAAATTTTGGGAAACACCGATGACGTGATGTTCATCGGGTTTGTTTGCTACTGAATCTGTAAGGTTCTGCGCATCACGTTTTGTACGAATAGAACGGATGCGGGATTGCCGCCGTTCTATGGCAGCAATCTGCGGTATGTAACCTCTTCGGCTGGTTCTGCTGAACCGACTTTTACTTATACGGTGCTCAAGTTCTCCCTGTATAAACGGTCATCTGCACACCAGGGCCAGCAAGAAAGAGAAAGAAAAGCACGTACTGACTGAGTGGAATACGAATCAGTTGTACCGTACAAACGGATCTGCGATGGGTAATCCGCCAGAGCATGGAGTTTATACGTTTGAAGGTTAAGCGTTTTAGGCTGTCGGGTAGTATGCGCGCGTGTAGCTCCTTGAGGTTGCTTTGATTTACCTTGTGTTTGCTGTGCTTGGCGTCGACGTCGAGCTTCCGTTTCACGAGGCAGCTCTTTTGCTGCGAAGCCAGGACAAGTGTCGACAACAAATTTACGAAGATGATCACCTAGGCTCGCCGTCACACGCTCGAAAATGTGCAATGTTTCATCGGTATGAAGACGAAGCTTAGCAAGTCCGTGCCAGTGGCAAAGGACAAAGAGCAGGCGGATAACATTTGAGTTGTGAGGCTCTGGTAGTAGTCCTGCAAATACCGGGATCGAACACTGCCGGACTTGCATCAGTAGGTAAAAAGAACACTGGGGAAACAGTACCGACCTGGAGAACGTCTTCAAAATCACGCGCAGCAAATCTCTTCAATTCTGAGACATTCTTACGGAAACGTCGGATAGTGTCACGACCAAAGGTCGAAACTTGACGAAAACTTTTTTATAGTCAGCATTCTGGGACTCGTTCATAAAAATTGAGGGCCTCACCGGGAATCAAGTTCACCTAGTAAATTCCCCTTTAGACTATCCACTATTCGAAGCAAGTGAGTAAAAACTGCCTTCCAAACACCTAGTTCAAATTCATGTAGTAGGTCAACAACGAGCATGACAAAGAAGTCAAATCCCAGTTGACTGAGTCGTTCCGAAAAAGCATTCTAGATAACAAAGATATGTGATTAGCTGCATTTTCGAACCTTAGAACACATACTAAGGTTGGTACGAGTGATTCCGGCTTGAGAAGTGCTTCCACCTGAGCAGTGTCAACAACAAATTGTTGCTCGTAAATTAACTGCCGTGCAGAAGAAACCTTTGCACGTCTGTCTTCTGTGTCGTGCCGAGACAAGACATCACGTTGGAACATGTCATCCACAGTAGCTACGTTCTGCAATCTATCCTTAGGGATCAAGCACCGCGGACATGGACATCCGCCCAAGTTGCGGACATTAGCTATCAGTACTCTGTAGATGAGATGATCTCAGTGACGAGTTTGATGAAATACTCGAGACGTACTTTTCAGGGTAGTCTGCTGAATAAGTAAAGATTCGAGGGAACAATAGTCTCTCGATACCATCTCCACACATGAATGGCATGCCATGTTCATATGCATGGAGGAATTCGTTATCTAAAAGATCCTTCCATTGTGCATGGAATAGTTCCCTGTGACAATGGGTGAATAGATTATCACCAGGCAGCCTGTCTCCTCCAGTGTGCTCCATCACGAAGTCTTTGAATTCATCGGGCAACTGGGTCAGAATATCAATTAGTTCCCAATCTCGATGGACAACGAACACCTACTGTTTGAAAGTATGCGGCATGCGAGCAAAGATTTGCACTCGGATTACAACGCTGATATTTTGACTCGTTTCCAAAATGAACATAAAGCGGCCACAATTTTGCATCACCAAACGAGGTTAGTTGCGTAGCGTCAGACCAGAACATTAAAGCCACAATACGTCGAGGTAAAGGGCAACTACTGTCAGGATCTGGAGGTGCGTCCTGCAATTGACGGTGTGCTGCGATGAAGGTTTGAGAGTGAAAAAGTTCACCATAGACGCCAATATCATCGGCTGTTTGTGAACGCTTCCAACGGAGGACGTAAGGCTCAAACCGAAATGATTTGCACCGCGAAGGATCCGAGAGTTTATCGCGAATTATCGAGAGAAGAGATCGACGATAAAAAGTAGAAATGGCGTAGTCTCTTGGGCCGGGATGTAGTGAACGTCGAGGAAACGGGACGGATATAGTGATGGTCCTTTGCTTCCAACCGTCCCCCTCCGGCAACCAGCTTTGGGAGTTATCCACAGAACTCGAGGGAGGTCCATGAGAGGTTCCAGGAAATTCCGAACTGCCCAGTTCTCGGTCGACTGCGGTCCAGTTAGTATGACGCAAGTCCTCCGACTGGAAGTCTGGACTCCCAATAATTCCCATGAGGCTTTGAAAGCCTTTCTTCGACTTCTGCATGCCCTGGTTCCAATACCAGTCCCCGATTCGCCACGAAGTCTCGTTTGGATACGGATGAAAGGGATTCCCGGGATTGTCCACCGGGGATGCAACCGCTTCAGCTGGGACTCCGGGATCTGGGTCACCGCCACTCTGATCTTCAGGATCATTGGCAGGAATGGAACCCTCATCGTACAAGCGAAATAGACCAAATGAATTAATTTGAGTGGCTATGACAGCCTGGGCCCGTTGCTCCTTCGGCAAGCCTGAGAGGGATTCTACGACGTGAATGATAGAACCAGATGGTGCTAACGAGGATGATTGGTTTGGCGGAACGACAGAAGGACGGGCCACAGAATTATGATCCATAACAGAAACTATGTTTGCTTCGCGCGGAACCATATCTTGCGGGGGTAGTGGTAGAGGGGGTTCTGGGAGTACATCCCGAAAGCGTTTCGGAAGTTGACGGTGTGCTCGTCGACCCCTACGCACAGAAAGCGGCAATGTGTCATCAGTGGCAACCTACACAAGTATTAGATGATTTCAGTATGAACGGGGAAAAGTTATACCTCATCGAGTGCTGAACCACAGGCCTCGCTCTGACTCCGTAATGTGGCCTGGGTGAGCTGCATTGGAGCCGCAAGCTCGGAGTTCAGTATAGTACCTGACCGTATGTGAGCCCTCGTCCGCACCTGGGATCATAAATCACTCACCGTCCAAGACTCTAGGTTGAACCTGGGTGGAGTCCACACAGGACAAATCATCTGTCGAGTCATTGGCATGAACACGGCGCTTCTTAGCGTGGTACAATTCTTGAGCTTGTCTGAGAACATCCGCCAGACGTTTTCTACCCTTCCCGCAATTTTTTTTGTGCCTGGTGAAAGCTCCTGCATTGTCGAAAACCCGACCGCAAATGCATGTTTGATCGGAACTCGAACATGTTGAAAACATCGATGACTGTCACGGTAGCAAGCTGGACGCCGTAAATAAATTTTGAGTACTAGTCGGAATGTTAGATACATACCGTGGATGAGCCTGACAAAATTTGTGGCGGGTTCGGCGAGTAACGGTATACTAACCAGTGTATACGTAACATCGCTATCGCCTTACATTGCGGCGGGCAAAGTGATGGGAAATTGGCAGGCGGGACCCTTGCCACTTTCAGCCCGCGATCACCCATATCCGTAGCGGCGGCGCTGTCACGCCAAGTCCCCGACTCAGTTTGTTTGTGACTGTATTATGTAATATGTAACGGTAACTGATATAGCTGTTCCATTCAAATGTATGTTATGTTTCTAGGGGTTTAACATATGTCGGACGAGCTACGTAGTATGTATGAAGAGAATGCTTGGGAACGGCGGAATGGGAAGTCAGACTTGTGACAACGTCGCGTTCGAACGTTCGCATCATTGTCAGCTACGTACGGTCGACGATACATTTGTTCCAATGGTATCATTTCCGATTGAAATCGGTCGTTGATCTTGTAGCATAGGCTCGTCATCTTGCTGAGACGTGCATGCAGATGAGCAAAAGCAGTAATGTCGAACGCAAGACCATGTCGTCAACTTACTTGTTGTACATCCGTCGTGACCAACGTGGTGTTAAATCCGTTTTGGCATATATAGTTCTGAGTCGCACACGGGGTTTCGATCGTGGGGTGTTGTTGTGAAACATGAAACCATTCCACAATTTATAATGAAGTTGTTGTCAGCTCTACCTTCACCTCCGCAGTAGTAGTGAAATGTGAGTGAGTGGTTCGAGGCTC
>JBBPOY010000175.1:0-15001 GCA_038091675.1 Leccinum proliferum | reverse complement strand
ATATCTGACACATTTTTAGACATTTGATTTAAATTGACATTAGAGTCATGATGGAAAATATGTCAATCTATGTCATATCTCTGTAAATTGTAACTACTCTCTGCATGACATTGATTGCAAAATCTATCATATCTTTGTAGATTGTCACTACTCTCTGCACAGAGAGTAGTTACAATTTACAGAGATATGACATAGATTGACATATTTTCCATCATGACTCTAATGTCAATTTAAATCAAATGTCTAAAAATGTGTCAGATATTCCTTAATTATATCAACCACAAGTCCAAAAAGTGTGACAGATTTGGAAATTAATGTCTTGTAGAGAGTGGTTATCATTTACACAGCTATGACTCTGATGGCCATATCTTCCAACCTGAGTCTGATGTCAATCCATGTCATATCTTTGTAGATTGTCACTATTCTTCATATATCCCAACCTGAGTCTGATGTCAATCAATGTCATGCAGACAGTAGTCACAATTTACAGATGTATGACATAGATTGACACAGATTGACTATCTTTTCCACCATGACTCAGATATTTCTTAATTATTTAAATCCTAAGTCCAAAAAAGTGTGATAGATCTTACCAATTTAATCTGCATTACATTGACTGCCCCACATCTATCTATATGGATCATATTGTATCATATTGTAAGACCTGTCATAGTCACTCCAACTGCAAGACCAATAAGCATAGCAGATCTTACAATTTTGATCTGAACTGCATTGATTATCTTATATCACTACATGTATTATATTGTAAGTTCTATCATAGTCATTTTAATTACATGAGCAGCCAATGATGCTCCCACTCTGGCCTCTGACGACCTCACTTATCACACTAATAGAGGAGGACATATATAAGACATAAATTCGGTGGCTCAAACAAGGCAGAGCTGTCTAGGTAGAATTATACCTCCTCATTGGCTACTGCTGCTGCCACTGCCCTGTATTCTGCCCGCTTAGCACGAATTCTCGCAAGTGCACTATTCTTTGATGGCAGACGTTCACTCTCAGTATAGAGAGGGAATATCTGCCTGTTCCACCATAAGATTAACTGTTCTACCTCCTCCTTCTCTTCCGGATCACACAACAAGTCGAGAATGCTATTGTAAAAACGTTCCGAGTCAGTGACGAGATCCGTCCGTGAGAATACCTGTGCCGACGAGAGCGAAAATCGAGCCTACAATGTTCAGTACCACAACAAAAACGAGTGCTTCGTATCTTACTTGAGTTGCAACGTAAGCGATCGAGGCTTTTGTTACACTACGCATACCGTGGATGCGGGCATTACCAGACCGAGTGGCCTTTGGTTCTTGATCAACAGAGCTCGGCGAGGTGAACACGTGCTTATAAGCCTGAAGAGAGTTAATTTTTCTCACTAAGTTGACACGAGACGTACAGAGACTAGGAGCCCGCTCCGAAGCAGACCATTCCAGGGGTCTTCGGGATCGTATGTGTAGTTGGCATAAACAAATACCGGCCATTGGTCTCCCATGACCTGGATTTGTCCGTTGCGTAACTTTTCTTTGATCCTTTGAAGGTGCCGTGTCAGGACTGCAAGAAATCAAAACGGATACATACTCGGAGTTTTGCCACTCGAAGCCGGCAGGGCAAAGGAGGGCTCCTGTGCGCTCATGGTGGAATCCGCGACCAGATTTGACGTTGCGAGGGATGTGCGGAGTGAGAGTTTGACCTTTGGGAGTAATCCAGTCAACGATGGCACTCTTCATCCCTTTCGTATCGTCCGCTCTTGCACTATTAGCGCCTTTCTGAACCTACACAAAATCATTAGTAGAGAACACAATAGAGAAAATGATCTCGCCAATTCTGCAATGGAAATAATATCATCTTCCGACGATTCCATCAGCCGAGCTTCGAGCCCGGGAATTATCCTCAACAGCTCGCGAAAAACAGAATATTCTTGCTTTTGTCTGGAGAATATTAGACTCAGTTCGTGTGCAAGACAAATGCTCTAGAGGTTACTTACTGAGTCGTGAGTGAATCTGGGCCATTTTCCTCGATTTCGCCCATGAGTGTCAACCCGTTCGTCAGCAAGGCTTGAACATTGCAAAATGCATGAACAACACGACCGAAGTGCCGCCCGTGATGAACTAAAGGGTCTGGCACAGTTCTGAATTGATTGTCAACGAAGAAAATTTGTTACTGAGCGACCCTACGTACGGTCGTTTCCTCGGCCCTAACTCAAGAGCATTCGTGAGCGAACGCTTTTGTCCGCTGCTTGCACTCTCCTCATCGTCTTGAACAACGGAGTCAAGTCTGCTGTCGCGCCGACGATTGTTTTGGGACATGGATGCAAGACAAAGCAGCAGATAAAAGAAAGAGGTCAATAAACGGACGAGGGAGACAGCAGAGAACACCCGCCTTTTATACCGCAAGATCACGTTTGTGCGTGACATGACCAGCGACCTATAAAGGGAAATTCAGATCAGATCGAATCTCGCCTGGATCTCTGAATCTCGCCAGATTCGATCTCACCATTCTCCAGATCGGCAAGGGCAAAAACCAACAGCGAGCGTCCCTGTGATTCCACATCAAGGCTCCACTGCCAGGGTCGATTTGGAGGGTGTGGGAGTGCAAAGCGTCGCACAACGCTACCGACTCAACAGTCAATGATGGATGGAGTGGATTGGAGCAAGCAGACGGACCATAAATCATACATACTGTCAGTTTGTAGTACCCCATCCGAGTCCTGCTCCACCGACATCTCAATCCGCACACGCTCCTCCTCCACAGTCCACCACCTCAAGAAACGCCTGATGCTGCTGCGCGTGTTCCTCCAGTTGAATACCCCGTACTTCACCTTTCCTGTCGACTGTGAGCAGAGTATCGTAGGTGGGTGCCGTTGGCTGCGGCGCGAGTGTGGCAAACTGAGCAGACTGGCGCGCAACTTGTTCAAATCGGCGGAGCACCGGCTCTGGGTCAGTCGATCACGCGCACGGCGTTGTAGAGCGCGAGCTCAAGCGGGTACGCACGAGCTCGGCCAAGGACGGTTGGACCATCCACTTCGTCGCATCCGTCGTCACGTCGTTCAACGTTGTTGTTGTGGTGGTGGTGGTCTGTCGTTGTAAGAGAGGGAAGGATGAACAGGGAGAGGGAGAGCTGGACACACGACGTCTCCCTCCTCGTCGTCCTCGTCGTTCACCCCCGTCTCGTCCCCATCGTCCCCATCTCGTCGTCGTCGCGTCGCGATCATGTCGTGTTGATGTGTCCTCGACGTGGACGCGTTGTTGCATTGTTGCCACACTGGGTTGTTGCGTGAGAAAGAGGGGAGAGGGTGATGCCTTGAGGATGGTGAGGACGAAGACAAGAACATGGACGAGATGTACTCACTGCGAATCGTCGGCGTCGTCGAATAAGTCGTTGTCGACACGCGTTGGTCAACCCATGGAAGGGTATACCCGCGGGTGTAATGTAATTTTTATTATTTTCCATTTTTCACCGTGATCCCAAGACCGCCATACGGGTGCGCAGCCAACAACATCCCCCGGTGCGCTCTATAGTCGCCCTGCATTCGACTCAACCGCTTCTTGGTCGCTCTACTCGTTCTTTTTTCAGTGTGTCTCGCGGCCAGCATAGCCTTGCGCGATTCTTTGTGGTACACTCGCTCGATGTGGTCGATCCGCAATGCACGTTCGTGTCTTTTTTTCTCCTTTCCAGCTGCTCGACTTCGATCTATCCTTGCTGAAGTCCATATGCTAGACAAGGTATTAATAATAGAGGGAACGATAAAGGACTAGGACGTACCGCGATCCTTGAGCCCGCCGCCCTTCATCAAGTTCTAAGTATTCTCCCGTTTTGCGTAGTTAATCTCCTTCTTTTTCGCATCTTCCTGTTCTTTTTGCTCTTCGATCAGCTTGGTGCACCTGAGCTCCGCGCGGCGGGACGTCTCCTCTTTTTCTTTGCGTACCCTCAGCTCCGAGAGGCGTGCGATGAGCGCTTTGCACAGAGAGAGGGCGCGCCGTTCGGCGTTGGCTGCGGCGTGTGGCGAACTGAGCAAACTGGCGCGCAACTTGTTCATCGGCGGAGCACCGGCTCTGGGTCAGTCGATCACGCGCACGGCGTTGTAGAGCGCGAGCTCAAGCGGGTACGCACGAGCTCGGCCAAGGACGGTTGGACCGTGATGGTGTCTTAGAGCGAGGGGCTGCTCGGACCGGAGACGGCGGACTTGCCAGAGCGAGAAAAGGGCTCCGAGTCGTCGATAAAGGAGATGGTCTCTGTGGCATGGTCCTACGCGGATGCAGAGTTCGCCACGGCGTGCGCAGCCCATGACCCAGGGCTCGATTTGTTCGGGGAAAGTCGTCGAGGGGTTTGACGAGGTCGAGGTGTATATTTACTTTGACGGTTTACCTCTAGACTGATTGGGTCGAAGGCCGGTAGCTCAAGGGGCGGAAGTGGTTGGGTCGCGAACGTATTGGGTGATATGTGGGAGTTGGGATGGTATAACGTCAAGTGAGAAGAAGAGGAGGAGCTTTGTGGATCGGAGCCAGGCGATGGATGGGTAGACGGGCTCGATGAGGAAGGAAGGACTGCGCTAGACCGTAAATCGGGGGAGGGCACAGGCGAGGGAGCAGCCGACATTGGAGGAGACAGGCCACAAGGACCATAACGCGACTCAGGCCAGTAATAGTGATTTGGCGCGGCGCCATAGCCGGGAACGAGATACGACTGGTTCAAGAAGGGCGGGGGAGAGAGGGCAGGCGCGCTGGGACCGTGAACCATGTCCGTGTTGGCGGGTAGCTGGAGGACTGGAGGGGAGGGGGAGGGGTTGGGACCGGCACCTATTGCAGATGGTTGAAGCGCAGGAAGGGGGGAGGGAGTTGTCGTAGTGGGACTCGCGTTCGAGGGGGAGGTTGATGTGGCGTCGCGAGACTTGGCATCCTTCTTGCGGCGATTTTGCTTGCGCTGTTTCTTTTCGCGCTGCTTATCTTCCCCCTGCTGTTCGTGTCCCTGGATCCTTCTCCTCTCCTGCTCATTATGACTTCCCAGCGTAGTTAGCGAGCGCATAGAAAGTGTATTTATGAGGGGAGCGTTTGATGATAGCAGTTGAAGAAGAAAGCGTATTTGTGAAGAGTGTGAGAAGGGGATTGAGCAGAGTATCGTAGGTGGGTGCCAAGAGAGAAGGGACAGTCAGAGGCGCGAGATCGGTAAGCAGGGAATATTCGGTCTTGATACGGTACAATCAGCTGAAAAACCGATCGCAGAAAAAGAAACTTACTCACCTCTGCGATACGAACTAGGTTCTCCACCCATGTCCCGAATTCCTTGCACCATCCAACGTCTCAGCACGGTCAACGACTCGTTTGGCATGCGTTTCCAACGACGCATGCTCTCGTCACCCAATCGCGCAATCTCCCGGAGCGCGTGTAACGCGTCCTCCAGCATCACTGGCAACCGCGACTCGTCATGCATCGACCGCATTTTGTCTTCCCCGGGGCGAGCGAACGGATCCTTATTCCCTGACATTCCCATCGGAAGTGCAATCGCTGCATCTGGACGTCAGCATACCAGGAGAACATGACAGACGCTACACTGCATACCGGTTTCAGTGAGCGAGCTCAAGAATATGTCCGAGCGGAATTGCTCATATATACTGTGCAGCGTCGACCCTTCCATAATCGAATGTTCCTCTCCTGTATCGGCACCTCGTCACACCACACGTACCGTTATCTCAGCAGACGGCGGCAACGGCATCAATCGCTCGTCCAAAGCCTTCAAGACGTCACCGCCATCGTCTCTTAGCCTCAGCAGCCAGACTACCAACACAGTAAGCACCAACAATCGAGCGCGGGTTTAGGTGGGCAACTCACTGTGTCAACACAGAATGGCAGACAAGAGCCTCGACACACCCGTACCCTGCCCACCGTGAACCACAGCCCATCGGGGAGGGATCGAGGCTCGACTTGCGTCGCCTATTCCAGCCAACCCGTGGCGCATCAGTTCAGTCCGTCACGAAAACAAACAAAAAGAGAAAGAAAGAAAGAAATATCGGTACGCACCCGCCATCAAACGAAGTGACCATTTGTTGTAGCACGTCCAACATCTTCCACGCCTGCTCGTAATGATCCGCATGCTCCTGCTCCTCTACACCCGTCTGCCACTCACATAACATACCGTAGTCTTCCTTGAGTCTCCGTACATCCGCCGCATCGTTTCCCATCACGCCCCTCCCAGGCTTTCCTGTCTTGAGAGGGGTGTCGGCCTTGACCGCTTGGATGTCATCAGCGGGGATTAATTCTGATTCCGTGGCACTGTCAGAAGTTTCGAACGGATTAGCATCCTCTGCTGTCGATTTCTGGGCTGCGGGACATCAGAGAGTTGTCAACGGTTCAAGGCGGTCGCCTGACAAGTCTTTACCTTCGAGTACTAGACCGGCTTGAGTATCTCAAGGAGTTTCACCTTGAGCACGATAAGACCCAATAATCCAAGTATATGGAGGACGTTCATGTCTACGACCCCGCAATCAGCAGACGATCAACCGTAAAGAAGGAAACGTACGAATCAAGCCTATAACAGGTCGGAGATTAAAGGCAATAGTTGACTTATATTTATTGGTTGCGGCAGGACTACAGGATGTGGGCTCCCCCGTGTCCAGCGAGACCACCCTAGTAACTATTCAAAAATAATCAGAACTATACAGATAGTTCGACCACCCTGGCGAGCTTTGGCTGCATCGACTGCCACCGAAGTTCTTTGAACCCTTGGCGACAATGCCCCCAGCCGAACGACTCTTTTTCGATACTTCACTTGCTGATCTCGTTGCCTGAGCCTGTGAGCCCGTACAATCAATAAACGGTAGGTCAAACGCGAGAAAAACAACACCCACCTCTCGTGCGAATAAGTCAAGTGCCTCTCGTCGCATGTCGTCCACATTAAGCTGCATCGAGATGTCTGTACGATTGCTATGTCCGTCTCCCCAAGAAGTACTGAGTGGCATCAGCGACACCCGGGCTCGTTGTAATCGATGTCTCGCTGGCTTTGTACACCGAAAGTAGGTCATTCAAAATACAGACGGTCTCGTCGACTCGAGCGCACCGTCCTTGTGACCTATGCTATATATTCGACATTCGACATGGGCTTGGAATAGCGGCTGACTGCATCTGTTGCATCCTTTACATGTCTCGTGAGTTCCGAGCCTAGAACGGAATAGATTGTTAAAATGTGAAATAGCCCATTGTGGAACGTATAGCTAGGTTACTTTCATTATCAAGACTTACCAAAAATCCCGCGATATTGGGAGCATGCCGCAAGTAAATCATCTTTGGTACCATGGTAGGATTTGGGATCGTCTCCCTTTGCACTCGTGGACCCGAAAAGTTTGAATTGGCTAACTCGACCAGCAAGGCTATCCGCCGAGTAAGATGACAGAGCGGTCGGATTCGAATTGGGTGCGCCGGCAGCGAGGTTTGCTCGAGAAAAAATCGATATATGATCCAAGATAGAGGTATCATCCTGTGCTCAAAGTACCCCGTCATCGTAGTCGGTCGATTTGGTAGAAAACGTAACACTGACCTTTTTAGCGAAACTCATCACGTTTCGCACAAGAGCGGCCCTCAGAGAAAGATGACCCATGACTTCGTACGGGTCGAAGTTCTTCTGGTAGCACATTGACAATCTTCGTAGGCGGCATTAGATGTCCGAGTCAAGTGTGGAGTTGTTGACCACGCGTCGAGTCACGTGCGGCGCGGACAGTTGGCAACACTGCCACATAATTCCACTTCCGTGCGCTGTTTTACATTATCAATGTTGTATACTCTATAAAATTCCACAGCCCTCCGGGCACTCCTGGACCCACACGTCATACCGTCTGGACCTCAATACATGGTTGCGGTCCCTCGACGATCTCAATTTCGCTAGCTACAGGAGGGTTCGAGGAATAAGTTGGCGGTCTTTGAAAGTAGTCACCGCCACTCGGAAACGTCCGCCACCCTAGCAGACCGACCTCGAACCCTCCTGTAGTGGTGGGTGCGATCTTGCTCAGGGGCGCATGCAGTATAGAAGCATCGCGACAGACAGCTTCATCAAGGTTCAGATTCGGAAGGAGACGCCGTGGACGGAATTGATGGACTGCATCCGTACGGTCAATGTTCAGTAGCTGTTGTTGGCATTCAAGTTGGACTACTTAATGGATGTCATTTTCCCCCTGAGACTGCATCCCAGTACCTTCGAGCGACGTTGGAGTGCTTACTCCTGGTTCTTATGTATATAGTGTAGACGTGTGTCTACTTCTTTCTACCTTCCCCACTTGTCCGGCTAGCGTATGGACTACCAAGAGCTTCCGACGAACGACGGAGCGAAATGCTCGAGCAGGCTCTCCGGGACTGGGTTCTTCTCCTTGTAACTGCATCTCGAGGTTTCGGACCACCAAACACTGTTGTTGCCTTCAGTTTCTCGCTCTCTTCTCCGCGGCACGATGTCATTTAACATAGGTCCTGCATGGAGTGCGATCATCTCAGCGAGAACGATACATACTGCACTTTGCATCGCCTTCCAACATAGCATCCGAGTCAACTCGTACGGTATACTTACCACACAAACGCATCCATCCCACGGACATTGTTTGAGTCAACAACATTGCATTGTTCGCCATCAAAACGAGAGTCAGAAAACAAAAACACGCATGGACTCATCACATATTCATGACAAGGTAATTACATTCCTGTGAGCGTGCATGTGAGGTGAGCACGAAAGAGCACATCATCAAACAGCCAAGTCCAGACTCACCGACGCACCACTACTGTACGTCGACCGTCCGTATGCTTTCTGTCAACTCCCCCAACGTTGTCTCCGTCCGAATCTGGACCTGTATGAAACTGTCCGCCGCGACACGCTTGTACTGCACCCGCCCCTGCGAAGCCAGCAACAGTGCGCCAAACGGCTCTCTTAGCCCGACGACGAGGCGCAGTGCACGTGCCGCTAAATCGAACCGCGAAACGTTACCACTAAAATCCTGATCAACAAGAGGGCTAATCCAGGGGTGGATCAGAACTAGTCCGTGCATCCCCGCTAGGTCATCCTTGGTCTCGATCCGTACTGTATCGCCTAAAATACGTGTGATGGCATGATAGAGATGGAGGCCCGCGTTTGTATCACGTTCCGAGAGGTGTGTGATCCTTGTCAAGGGGAAAACGAGACCGGGCAGTCTCAGTCGGCTGGCATCAAGAGACAACGATGGGAGATCGTGAAGCCGCTGGTAAAATTCAATGATCGGGGTGAGATCCTGGGAGCAGGACCGCAGTTCCATGGTCCTCCGATTTATCTCGGCACTCTCCATCAGTTCCGGAACATGCGGCGGCACAACTCGATCATAAACAGTGAGATCGGAAGGTAGGTAGCTGTGATGATCACCTGAGCTCCCGGTCCAAGCAAGAATGGTGACGTCGTTCGAACGGGGTAGGATGTGCTCCAACAGTCTGCCGACAGCTTGGTTGCCCTCGCCGTATATGACCGGGATGGCAACATTGAAGATACCGAACAGTGAGTATGCGATGTCTTCTTGCCGCGTCGTTTGGCGCTTCGAAGCCAAGTACAGCTTCTCGCGCACCCTGTGCAAACTTGGTTGCAACGTGGCCAACTTCTCCGTAGGAAACTTCGTTGCCTGCTCCATCTCCGAAATAATAACGGGAGACTCTTTATGGTCATATAGCTTCAGATCGAGATACGGTTTCCAATCTTCCGTGTAGAATTGCACAACCCTTGGAGCAACGTACTCCTGGTACGTCCACCCGCGAGTATTCCAGATACTCCTCAACAAACAGCCAAATTCCTGGGACTTGCAGTGAACTCCGAGAAGATGGATGATTGTAAGCGCCGCCCGACGATACCACCGAAACATGGCTACGACAGATTCTTGTTGGACGCCCTTGTCGGCCTGGTTAACACAACATGTATCACTCCAAGCCCACCGGAAGCGCCGATACTGCACGAGCTTGCAAAAGTTGATGAGTTTGTTGTTCGTAGGGGACACGGGTAGTCCATAGATTGAGATATTCTCGACCATCTGGAACGTCGGCTCAACAGGCTGCCACCTGTGCGAAAACATCACGTATTGGTAGAACTTCTCCACCTCTTGTTGAATCCGTGCATGATCAAGCCGATCGCGAATAATCATCGATGACCGCAACTCGTGGAATATCGGGAGTTCCTCGAAAGCCGCCGCTTGCAGTGTTTTATCGCAAAGATGGCCAGTGGTGACGTCAATGAGCACATGGGGAATGTCGCGAATGGTTTGCTCGATGACTTTCCGAATAAGTGGAGTCGTGTCGAGATATCGACTCCGCTGGTCTGACATCAGGACGAAATCAGCTCATGATTCAGCACGATATGGACAAGACAGGCTCACTGTGAATTTGGGGGTTAGGCGATTTCTCGATACTTGATAGCATCATCAAGAATGCGCTGAATGCCTCTCCGTAACGCCCCATGCTATGTAATGCAGCATGTTTCCTTTTGTAGCCTATGTAGTTCAATGGGTCACGTTTCGATAGCCTGATCGCACTGTCATCACCATCAACTTGGTCTGAAGTGCGAGTCGATTCATACCATAGTAGCATTGAATACTTCGTCCTCCAAAACACCTACTCTGGCCTTGCAGCACATGACGATGATGCCGACGTTTTTCGGGTCGAGTGAGAGTGCACCCACATAGTATCCGATGGCCGTGTCATGGTCCTTGCAGTCCATCACTATGTCAGCATACTTCTCAAGCTTCTTGATACAACGTCGTCTGAAATCTAGAGTCGTTATCAGATTGGTCTGTGTCGCCAATGGAATTGCTCACCGAGTTCCCATCCTGGCCAGTCGCTGAGGGCGCTTGTCTCTTCTGATGGCCGATTCTGCATGTTTCGGAAGCATTCGAGACTATCGCAGATCATCCGACAAATCCGGAAATTTGAAAGCTTGAACTGAATGGAACGAGAATCATTGTGCAGCTCTATGCCATTATGGAAGCCATACCTTGTCTGCAGTACCCAATGCCTCAGCAGCCGAGCGGTGAATTAATGCTAACCTTGCCCATTCAAGTAGCACAGTATTCGGAGGCGAGGGTGTAAGCGCCAATATAGCGGAGTAGGCCGAAAGTGCCTCATCGTGTTTCTTAGCACTCGATGCCTCACCTGAAGTTTTGACACACATTGGTCTGTGAATTCTGACGGCAGTAGTTGAATATACTATCCTATGGAATGACAAGGAACTTACTTTTGAGCCACTCCATGATTTGCTCGTTGTGCTCTAGATCCTCGGTCATGGCATTAGGAATCCCGAGAAGATGCTGAACAGCATCGTATGTGCGATCATCGGCATATGCGGTATCACCCTCGTGCTTCTTGTCGTATATATGGAGAGCGCATCGAGATGCAGCAAGCTGCTTACGGAGTTCCCGGACAGTTTGCTCGAGGTCAGCTATTTTTCCTGCTATGGCTACAGAGCAGGGGTGAGTAAGAGGTCGTCAGTTGGTGACGGACGTCGGAGAGACGAGTATGGGCAGGTACGTGCTCGTCGCGAGCTCCGCGTTGACGATCTCCCCGAAAACCGCAACAATAGACGTGTTGAAGGCGTAGGGCGGCGTCGTATAGCTCGGGGTCGACAAAGGATAATTGGGCAACGTGGTTGCCACGACGGAAGACGCAGAGGAGAAGAACGAGGAGACCTGAGCAGGGGACTGAACTGGCTCCGAAGAATTCCCGAGAGCGTACAAGCCAATCATCGGGGGTTGCACGTAATCGATTCCGTAGCTGTACAAGTGAGAGTCTGAGCAACGAAAAACAAGACTGCGCTTACCTCCAGACAGATAAAGTCGTTGTAAAATTGGTCCACAAAAAAAGTAGCCAATCATACCAAGCTGCCAGTCGATACCATCCTCGCTGGGAGGCGACGCTCTCAGCCAAGACAAACAAAGATCTGGATTGCCTTCCGTGGGACCAACGAGATAGTCCGTTGGCTGGAGAACAAACTGAGTTCCGTCGCTGTTATATCCGTCAGCGCGGACTAGTAGATCAGCGACTGTCGCATACCCAAAACTAAATGATATGGTTGCAGACGAAGCGCAAGGGACCGCCCATAGTAGTCCACCTGAAATAATCAGGTCAATCGTTTCATATCCAACGGTCTCTACTCACTTTCATCTACAAGCCGACTCTCAGGGAAGAGCGCATACAGTCGTGTCACCTGCGAAGCAGACGTCAATTGGGTGGTACGGTTTCTCTCGCTCAAGGTTACTCACGTCTTGGTAAGGTCCGTACAATCCATCGGCCCCTCTACCCGGCTCTTCAGCATGCTACTTCCACGATCTGATCCAACGACACTCACGTATCCAACACTGCAATGGAGGAATTCCCAGTCGGTCCGGGATACGTGGGTATCGGGGTAAGCACGGTATCATTGACCTACCGCAAAATGAGCAAAACAACAACCATCTCGCAACGACACGTACCGCAAAGCTCGTCAAATGAATAGCCCAGAACATGTATCCCGAGGTATTCGTCACAGTTCCCAGAGGCGAAAAAGGAACCACCTCGTTCCATACGATGGCACTCGTATTCTGTACGAGCGTAGCATCGACAGCGCCTGTGATTCGTCAGCAGATCCGAAAAGCGCGCGCCGGAAAAACCACCCTCACCCAACGAGAACGTTCCAGTCGAGTTGCGAGTCAAGTACAGTCCGAAAATGGGATAGTCCAGTATACCTTGCTCAGACAAACTCGCCATAAACGGCGGGGCTACGAAACCCAACGATGACTGATTAAAAAAACCTCGTACGATGAGAAACACGGTGCGCACCGTTGGAAGTAGCCGCGTAGATATTCGAAAGGCGCGAAAAGCCCAGGCCGAGAACGCCGCTCTCATCATCGATGAGCGTGACGTTCGAGTGCGTTACCACGCCTATAGCGCGTGCGGTCGGTAGTCGAATGTCATGATGAATGGGCGTGCTCACCAAACGCTTGGCCTGGCATCGTTACATTGCAGACCTCTACGGACTCCCTTGCAACGAATCCGGATACCACTTGAGGAAATTCAGTAAAGAGCTCAATTGCATCAGCGCCTAGAAATCACTCACTGGTAGCATCGGCATAAGTGATGTTGAAAGCAGTATTGTTGTCGTTGACAGAAATGAATGTCGGTGAATTATACGAGAGCGGGTACTTTGGAACCGTCAAGCAAGTTTGGTTAGTACACGCCGTCGAGACCAACCAAGCTGTCAAAACACTGTATTCAGCAAAGGGGGGGCTCAGAGGGAATTTGGACGAACTGTCCGACGATCCTGTGTCTATTGCCGCGCGAAAGCTGATTTGGCCTGCTTGAATAACGGTATAGTATGTGCTTGGACCTGATCAACTGCACGTTGAGATGTGACAAGAACTTTGAGAAGCTCCTGTACGGAGTCGTCGAGATGGGTGATTTTGCGATCTGATAGATGTTACTATCAATGAGGCAAGGTCAAAACGGGCAAGACGTACTTGAGCTTTCATCTCGAGTGCAAAGGGACTGGATGGTTTGCTCCAGGTTTTCTTTTTCCTGATTGGAGGCCATGAAAAGTTTCATCCCCGGAGTCGCGTCTCACTGATACCATATGTTATTGGGAAATGAATCTCAGCATAGAAAAAACGGGCTAATGAGCACACCTGGATTCACGATATTAATGAAAGGCGACATTGCGGGGGGCGCTGACTCGGACATCCCGGAAAAGTGGTAGCAAAGGCTCTGAAGTGTGATTGTGTTGTCTACGCCGGTCGTAATGTGGCCACCAGAGATGGCCACACACTGGATACCACGGAAGTGTCCGATGACAGACTCAAGTCCCCGAAGTGTCTTGGCGTCCCAGGTTGAGACCGAACTATAGGAGGCTGCGATGAGCATGTCGTTGGATGCCATTGCAATGGACCTTGGGTCATCGTAATCGTAAATGTGCGACAGTCTTTCCTGGGTGGATACATCAAGGCAGTGGACACCAGACGATACAAAGAGTTGCTTGCTATTATTTGTCCATGCGAGGATTCGTTGTTGAGCGACTCGTTCACTTGGATTGGAAAGTCGGCGACGAGGCGGCCATCCTCGCTGTCGTAGACTTGAACGGAATGACGAGGCCACGTAGCAGTTGCGAGGAGTGCTCCGTTGGGAGAGAACTCGACAGCGACCACCAAGCCGAAGCGTCCGAATGGACCGAGCAATCGCTTTCCAGTTAAAAGTGACCAGACACAGAACGTCTCATCGTCTGATCCCGTCGCAAATCACATCGAATCAGCTGAAACGTCTACTGCACGCACTGCCTTGTCGTGGGCTTGGAATTCGATCGCCTTTTCGTTGCTCGTCCCATCCCACACCACCACTCGACCGCTCTTCGTCCCACACACAATCCACTTGCCGTCCTTTGAGACCGCCAGATCGAGAACACGACTTCCAGCGTCCATCGGGTTTCCTTCCTCCTTGCCATCCTCCACTCGCCATCGTCGAATCTTCCCTTCCAATCCTCCACTTACAAGCTGTTTCCCGTCAGCAAGAAACGTAATTGAACGTATCAGGCCATGACCATCGATTACGGGTCGAAGTTCTTCTGGTAGCACATTGACAATCTTCGTAGGCGGTGTAGAACTTGACGGAAACAGTTTCATACTAAGTAGTAAAGAGGGTGGGACGTTTGATAGGCAAACATAGTTCGAGGCGTCTACTCACAATTTCGATTGCGCGGTCGAATTCGTCTCGCACGTAGTAGTGGCGACCCATGTTCACATAACTTACCCTTTTCGCATCGTCGATGGCCAGGTTATGCTGTTTCAAACGCGACCGTACGAGAGAACGGTGAGCGAGGGATTGTGCATGACGAGAAGGATCATGCACATGCGGGATTTCAAACGTCAAGATTCGTTCCGCGCGAGTCAAGTCGCCCTTGGTCCACGCTTCGAATGTCGCGTCACTGACTTTCAGGAGCGGTAATTGTACCTCTGTGATGAGTCAGGACTCAGAAGAAGCGAGAAGTCGTG
>JBBPOY010000174.1:0-15051 GCA_038091675.1 Leccinum proliferum | reverse complement strand
GTTGGATGAAGTCAGAGGGGGATGCCTGGATGCGAGCGCACGGACGAGGTGTTGACGCACCATGGCATTGTGATGGGACGCCGTTGTGTCCTCATTGGTGGGTCATTGCGCGAGGGTGGATAGGACGATGCAAAGTTTTTAAATTTGGTACCGAATTCTCAGAATTCTCACGCACTGTCAATGACCATACTTGGCTAACAGTTTCTCAGTTTGCTCTAAGTACTGTACCTCGGCAGTCGGTCATCGATCGACGACACGACCACGACTCAACAACCCACGACAACAACCCATCGGCGCTAACAACGTCTCGGATGACGATGTGGCAACGCGACTCTGCCACGGCAGGGACACAAGGGAAAGATGAGGAACTCGGAGGACGAAGACGGAGGAGACGAGGGCGAGGAGATGATGATGGCGACGACGATGTGCGTTCCCGCCCCCCTACTTAGTACTCACTAACTCCTCTCTCCCCCTCTTTTGAGATTGCATCTTAGGCTCTCAAACGATTCGGACTCAAGCTGGCACTCAGAACCTTCAACCCATGCAGTATGTGCTCAAGCAAGGGCGGTCACACTCTCTGACTACAACATCCAGAACAGCCTGACCAACACCACCAGAAGTTCCAGTGAGTACTCACCGTGCACACCTCCGAGCCACTTGTGAATGACACCACAGATCATCCTCACCGGAATGTAGCTCAAGGATGGACGCACACTCTCTGACTACAACATCCAGAAGGAGTCTACCCTTCACCCACCCAAGATGAAAGACGTGGACCCGGTTCGACGAGCGTTGCGCGAAAAATCAGCCTGCGTGGTTGTAGCTGAACTCGAGAAAGCAGCTGCAAAACCAAACGTGCCCGATCCCAATAATGACTCAGACGACGGCGCTGGCGTGCCGGACGATGATGGTTCGAAAGCGGCCCATACAATAAACCATCAGAGTCATGGTCTGGCTTCTCGATCTGTGCCTAACGACTGTAATCCCGACAATGACGAAGACTTTACGCAGGACGGGGAAGAATCTGGCGGGGCTCACACATCCGATTCGAGCGAATCGGAGTCGGAAGTTCTGCGAAATGCAATGTATGAATCAGACGATGATTCGCTGGATGGCAACGATACCTACGAATTTTGACTATATTTTAAATTATTTGTTTTCAGTACGTTGGCCTCCATACCATTCCGCACATCTGGTCCGCAGAGGGACCACTGGCAGACCAGAAATACGGGATTTGAATGATCCGGCTCAGTCGGGCTGCGTTGCACACCGTCGGACTTGCCAATCCTCGACGTCCCGACAGCTCAAAGAGTCAATGTCGCCTCGAGACAAGAAGGTCCCCGTTCGCAAACCGCAATACGATGAGTGAAAAAGGCAGAATGGGTCCGTGTAATAAATTATGGAACGAATGAACCCTTTGTGAGATCGCTATCTCGCCGTGCTAAATGATCGGGCTTGACGCGAAGATGGAAGGCGTTTCCGTGCATGGATGCCAGTCGGAGAGCCTCGTAAAAAGAGCCCTCACTTGCAGCTTGTACTATGCAACGCTTTCTTCAAACTCAAGCCGAACATACAATGCCCCGTCAGCGGATATGAACGGTGTAAAAATGCCGAAAGTAGAACAGAACTCGCCGCCGTGCTCGATCTCAACGGCGCTGCACCGCTTCCGCCCTACACACATCTCATCACCCTCCCAGCATCCCACGCAGTACACAACAATGAAGCGACCAAGCTGGTCACTGACCGCTGGGTCGATCGCAGCGTAGTCATGGGTAAACTCCAGTCGTGCGTGTCTCTTCTCTCTCCCGTGTACTCTGACCAACGCTCTCACAGCGAGCAGTACTACTCTCCAGACCCAGCCATGATCTTTTCAAGCGTCGTCGCCTGTGCTACCGACGTGCGTCTCTCTCATCATCTTGCACACCATTTGACCCTCGGCCCAGCTTTCTGCAGGCGACTTGGAGGTCCTTTCCGCAGGCATTACCGCCCTTGGTGGTCAGTGGCGCACCGGTCTCACCCGCGACGTCACCCATCTCTTTGCCCTCCGCGCTGGCAGTGAAAAGGTATCCTTCTCTCGCACACCACCGCTCACACCTCTCTTACCTCTTTATTCAGTACAACGCGGCCCTCCATTTCTCATCCCAAACCCACATGTGCATCCTCACCCCACATTGGTTCGACGACGCCGTCCGTCTCGGTTATCGTATCCCAGAAGCACCCTACCTATGGTCAGATCCACCTGTTTTGCGCCCCGGTCTGGTTCTTGATCTCGACAAGGATGGAGACGGTGTCCGAAGGCGAAAACCCACCGGAGATAAACAGGCAGAAACAGCAGACGCAACGAACCAAGGCGAAAACGTCCGCGTATGGGCAGGCGCCGTCGTATTCTACTTTCCGCCTCTTTCGAGTTAAGTGACGGATCGCGGCGTGCGATCGAAGCAGGTATTCAGCGCGCAGGTGGTCTCGTCGTACCCGTCGCTGAAGACGCAGAGGAGGAAGAGGAAGAAAAGGCTGTCGATGAGTGCGACGTGCTCGTCACGCGATGGCGCAGTGGCAAATCCTATTTCAAGGTATGGATTCCAGACAGTCGTGTTTCGTTCTCACGTCTCGCGCGTTATAGGTAGCGCGTGCATCTCTTCTCATCGGCACGCTTAGTTGGCTCTTTAGCGTGGAGTCCACTGGTACCCTTCACTCTCCCCTCGATTCGCTCCTATGGTATCCCACTCCAAGGGGTGGCATACCTGGTCTCATCGGTTGTGTGCGTGACACTTAGATTATCGCTATCCCTCCACCCTGACAGACTCTTTTGCAGGAGATTTCGATCACCAATTACACGGGTGCAACACGCGACTATCTCAAACGTTTCATTACTCTCATTGGCGCCAAGTTTACACCTAGCATGAGCCAATCGAACAAGGTCCTCGTGGCCGGTTTGTGAGTGTGTTTCCGTTCGGTCGTTTGTGCGCGTTAATCGGAATCCCCTATAGCCAGCCGTCACCCAAGGCAACTCGCGCACTCTCGTGGTCTATCCCGGTCGTGAACCACACATGACTTGAAGACTGTATCGTGGAATGGCGGTAAGAGTCTTTCCTTGCGTTTCATGTATCGTGCTACTCACGCGCATCAGTGCGCTAACCGTCGGACTTGAACGTTATCCCCCGGGTATCGACTTTGGCAATATGATATGCTGATGACGCGACCTAATGGAGGTATGTCTCCTCTATGGTCCCTTTACTTGCTCATTCTCATTACGTTCCCGCGTACAGCCCCATTGCTGACCATGTCACTGCTCGCAATGGACGGTCGCACAATGCCTCTCAACTATTGCCATTTTCCTACGTACCCTTCGAAACAAGTCTGTACATCACTTCCGTATTTGAGTTTCTCCTAACGCGATTTCATCACATAGTACCGCTACAAGCCCTGCGAGGACATAGATTCCTCTCGAAGTTTGCAACGCCTGCCTGAAAATTCACCCACGCCTCATGTGAACCTCATCCCTGGTACCGACGTTGAACCCGGCTTTACTGTTGTCAACTACTCGGACGAGATTGAGCTGAAGTCGACGCTATCTACGAGGAGATGTACGACGAACAAACAACCGTCGACGAAGTCGTTGTTCTTCTCCAACGCAGCAAAGCCTCTTCGGACCCTCTGGGACCTTGAAATCTTTTCCTGCATGCTCCATTCCCTATTTGACGAGTACAAGCTCTTCTAAGCCTACTACTCCGCTCGCGAGTCGGCCAAGACCAGTTACCTTTTCGGCTCTATGATCCAACACGAATTAGTGGATCTCATTCCGTTTGGGATAGCGCTTCGTTACTACGTCGTCGATACTTCGAGCTGTCGCTCGGAAACGAATCTATTCAGGTTTGGGTTGCAAACCTCGGCGGCATGAACGAGGTGCGCAATGCTAGGGGAGTCTCGACGAATGACGGAGTCGGTGGCACGGCCAAGTGCTAGAACGAGCACATTCATGGGTTCAGCGGAGAGTAGTACGCTGTTCGTTTTGGCTGTGGATCGACCTCGCAGTCGGTCTCATTCCCCCTCCCGCCAACAGCTCTCTCTTCTGGTTCGCCGCGTCGTCTGCGACAGCGTCGGTGTCGTTGAGATCGACACAGAAGATCTTACCAGGTCATCCTCGCCTACATCCGAGTACAAAGCTCCGTCTGGCAGCGCACTCGCTCTCCAGGTCTTACTACATCGCCTCCCCTCTTTTCTTGGGAGCACTACAAAAAGGCACGCCTTTGCTGCGCGTTGGCCACTTCTACCGCGTCCACTTTCCTCCTATTTTACTCTGTTCGGTCCCTGCATTTTCACGACGCATATTACGACCTTTCCCGCCTTCGCTATTTTTTAGGAGCCAGGCTCTATTTACTCTAGAAAATTGCCTGCCGACGCGTTTGCGTACTTGGCAGTCGAGCTTCTGTCCTTCCCCTGCAGATGCCAGTCTCAGTCCCTCTTGTCTCTACCGCGCACTCCCTCCACAAGTGTAACAAATCTGGAGACTTCACAAACCCCCGGTCTTTTGCCTTTCACCATCGCAAGTGTACGCTTCCGTGGCCTCGTACGGCTTCCTCGCCGTCTATTGCCAGTCGCGAGCAGCGGAGCAGCTCGCTGCCTTCGTGCAGAAGTATCAAAAACTTCTACGTCTCGGAGAAGGAATCTGGCTCTGCAGTGTCGGCAAAGGCTCATCGGGGTTTTGTTAAAGGGTTGGCTGGCGCGGTGAACGCGCCCGCCATTAAAGGAACCCACGTGCAAGCGTGTATTCCGCCCCTAAACTCCTTGTTACCCAGCTGTGGTTTGGAAATGCCTCCTCGCAACCCCTATGCCCCTTGCACCGAATCTGAGCTCGGGACTCGTCTTTCTCTCTCACCGGAGTTGATCGCTAGTGTGCGTGCGTGGCCACACGCTCCTGCCGTGTACCTGAAGGAAGATAGTGGTTTGTTCGCGCCGATCCTAGAAGATGATTCTCCCGATATGATGAACGGCGATGTCGGCTCGAGCCCCATTGAACCCCTCACACCCTTCGGAGATTATGTCGATCGAGCGGTGGCAGCCACCGACCCCACCATTTTCCTCGACCCTCTTGTGCCCTCTCGATCCCAGGAGCTTCAGTTGCCCATTTCAGTCCATTGTTACTCCGAGTTTGGTGACCTTCATCCTTATCCACTCGCGGAAGTCAAGGCGGGGTCGGTTATCACCGTGAATGAGCATCCTTCGACCGCGAATTTTATTCACAGGCAACTTGCCGAGCCCATGGCTGAATGGCTGGTATCGTATGTATGGAAGGTCTGTACGAACGCGCTAGTCCTCCCTCAGGCGATTGCTCCATACACGCTTCCCAATGCGCCACAGCTCCGTCAACCCATGCCGCTACACATCACTGCTCGAGTCCATTCTTTGCTGATGTCCACGCTTCTCCAGCCATCAGCAATGTTGTTGGCATTGTGGTACATCGTGCGCTTGCCTGTTTACTTTGGTGCGCCTGGCTTGGGCCCCGAACATGTGAAGGAGCGACGCTTCAGACTCGGAGTTGAGTTGTTCAGTGACACACGCGACGCTGTCGATGGCGAATCGCCTGAGGGTGCCGCCACCTTCAGGCTGATTGTCCTCGGATGCATGTTGGCCAATAAGTGGTTGGATGATCTCACACGTTTTCCAACAAGACTTGGCACACAATTTCCAATGTCCCCGTGCAGCTACTTAACCGACTCGAGTATTTTGCTCTGGACATCCTTTCGTACGATTTATCCATTTCTTCGTCTGCCTGGCCTCAGTGGCTTATCCACTTGCTCTCGTACCATCATTCCCTCATTGCAACCACTTTCCCTCAACCCATCGCGCGCCCAGCGTCCAGCCCTGATGGGATCATTCGCAAAACCATCCAAGAAATCATGGAGGCTCCCCTCGGTCATCCGATGGATGAGCCCGTGTTCCTTGGTGTCGAGAAAAGGCTCAAGCAGAAACTTGGGCTTTCCCCTCTTCAGGATGAACCTGAGGCCTTTGACATCGACTTGGACGAGGACGGTCCTCTTAGAGAAGAGTATTTGCCACGGCGTCGAATCATCAATGAAGACTCCTTGAGTGGTCATGGCTCTGACGGGGCTTCAGCCCATCACCATACATTGCCTCTTTATGTCAGCACACCCGTGCGGGAGCTCGGGTGAGACAGAGTCGGAGTCGGAGGCACCGTGTCGGAAAGCGACCACAGGAAGGGCGTAGAGTTCGGAAGGTTGCGGCGGAAGGCGCCACCTCCGCTCTTGCTCGCAGGGTTGAGGGGAAGGTGAGAGCGAGAGTGTATGGACACTCTGATACTATTTCCTGGGTTGTCGGAAGGACGTTGGCGATACGGTGCGTGATACTATATTTGCTATTGGTTGTCGTCCGAAATGGTCGCGCTCACCTGTCTCTATGACAGCCGCTCAGCCCACAATGCTGACAATCGAGCCGTGGGCTGAAAACCAAGGGTTTAAAAGCCTTATTGTACGTTCGGCGGATACACACACATGGGCCTGAATGGGGTCGTAAAACTTGGACATGCGTTACGGTTACAATTTGGATATGTCGTTGTTTAGCTGCTGGTGTTCAATGTCTCGCGTGTACTACTCGCCATAGATTCATATCACTTGGATTTAATTCAAGCTAGTAGAAATATTAATGGAAAAATAAGACGAGAACTTGAAGAAGCTCATGTGGCTGTGCTGGTCTTCGCTGGTACGTACTACCTTTATTGACGATCAGCGCAAAGCAAACCTCGTTTTCTGACGTTTCCTCCAGTTTTCAAACATATGCGGAACGGTGTACAGACAAGGAAATGTCCTGGTCACTCCAGATGGCAACAGCTTACTGAGTCCTGTCGGGAACCGCGTGGCCCGGGCCGTTTTTGATCTCGTCAAGTTCGTGGGCACATTCAAGTTCCTTTTTCTTCTTCTTCTCTCTGACACCCTGACCTGTCTAGTTCGTAGCAACAAGTCTATAACACTTTCTTTTGAGAACAGGAAGAACATTGCAGTCACCGCACTTTCCCCTGATGCGCGTCTGCTGCTGTCCGTCGGGCGTGCGGTGCTCGTTCACTTTCGGCGTGGCGTTGTGCTTCATCACATCCACTTCAACAAACCGGTCAAAGACGTGCAGTTCTCCCCAGATGGCAAGTCAGTGGTCCCGTCTCTTCACTCGTGGTCACTTCTTGCTGACCCGATCGCTATCGGTGGTGTCGGCAGATATGTCGCTGTGACGCATGATGCGCACGTACAGGTTTGCCGTGCACCCAATCACCTCGTGCGCGAGTTTGCACCGTTTGCGTTGCATCGAACGTATACGGGGCATCATGACGAGGTCTTGAGCATCCGTTGGTCCCCGGATTCCACGTGCGTATAGCCTTCGTATCATGTCTACAGATCAGCAAACTAAATGTGCCCTTTTGAAGGTGTTTCATCACGACATCTCGGGATATGACGGCGAGGTTGTTCACTCTGAACCCGGTGGAGGGTTTCCGTCCAAAAACATTCGCAGGTCACCGCGACGTAGTCATTGGTATCTTTCTTCCCAATCAAAAGCCGTAGGTGGTCAGCTACTTTACGCAGTTCGCATCTTAACGTGTTAGAAGATATACACCATGAGTCGCGACGGTGCAGTATTTACTTGGACAGCCAAGGTGGACCAAGACATGGATACGGACGACGACGATAATACAGCACTGGCGGCGCCTACCCCATCCAGTTCTTCGGATACCATTGTCATGATTCGATGGGGCATTCAGGAGCGACACTATTTTAACCTGCCGAACACCAAGGTTGTCTGTACGACGTTCCACCCACCATCTGATCTCCTCGCCGTTGGCTTCTCCACCGGTGTCTTTTGAGCGGCTCTTGGGACAAGACAGTGCGGATATGGAGCGTGTTCGGTCGGTCTCGGGCTGTCGATAGCCTCACGCTGTCTTCGGACGTCCTCTCAGTAGCGTCTCGTCCAGACGGGGCGGAGATCGCCGCATTAACGCTCGGCGGACAGATTACGTTCTCGGAGAACCTTTCGCTGAACGAGACAGAAGAGTTTTTGGACAGTTGCAAGGTGAACAGTGCAGGGATCAATACGGGCTTGATCGACGACCGTGGCGAGGCGAGCGATTTGGAGGATCGGATGGACACGACGCTGCCTGGGGCTGCGCGAGGTGCGGGGGACATGTCGGTTCGCAAATATCGACAGGAGGCGCGGACAAAGTGTGTTCGGTTCTCGCCGACGGGACGGGCTTGGGCTGCAGCGAGCACAGAGGGGCTACTGATCTATGCGCTGGACGAGAGCTTGGCATTCGATCCGTTTGATCTCACGATCGACCTCACCTCACAGAGCGTCCTGGAGGTGTTGGGGGAGCGGGCATACCTCACAGCGCTAGTGCTGGCCTTGAGGTTGAACGAGAAGCCGATCGTGTGACGTGCGGTTGGTAGCGCGCCAGATGCCGGTGGTGTACATCCCCGCGTTGCTGCAGTTCATCGCGGAGCATCTTGAACGGGGGGACCACATGTCAAGTTTGACTTGGTATGGATCCAAGCTGTGTTGATGGCTCATGGACGGTATCCGCGTGATAGGAACGTGGAGATGGTGCCTGTGTTGCGGGCCGCGCAAAAGGCACTAGGTGCGAGAGCTGATATCTAACCTGTGAGTAGTGCCTGGCTTTCTTTGGGTGTACACTCATGGACTGGGAACAGGTGCGACGAGAATACCTCGACGCTGAAATATTTGATCGATCAGTCCATGGCCTCAGAAGATGAGTGCCTGCGAAGTGAGTCCATGCATTCCGTGATTCTCTGGATCGCTGTACTTACGGATAGAAATAAAAAGGCATCAAATACAAACACCGTCATAATTTACACGTTCTTTCTTGTTATTTTTGCTGCAGCAATGCTTTGTGTCCGCGCTCAGTGAAAAAAATTGCCCTCGCCTTCCTTTTTCTCAACTCCGTTTTTCTCCTGCGATCGTGCTGGCTTGAGCTGCTCCTAGTATACATTGCGTTTAGCACGCGGTCGTCCATGGACACGGCGACTTACGTTCACGTTCACGCTTGGGACTGTGTCTCTTGTCCACATCCTGATCCAATGATAAGCAAGCGTGGCGGCGGCGACGAGTGTATAGGCGCGATGATCTGATACAAGAAACCATCACATATGTTCGTTCGTTGAAGAGATAGTGAAACTTACGACTTTGTTCCTCCCCGGTTCGTTGTACCAGTACCGTGAGGAGAATGGGGGCTACGTGAGTTCCCTTGGCCTCTGAGCTAGGACGGTGACCTGATGATGAATATATCCCTTGACAGATCTGGTCGGCGAGCACGCAGGAGACCCATCAGGGTACCCGCTTGGTTTCCTGGCATGTGCGGCGACATGCGCGATCGCTATAGCCCTCAGCTTTTTTAACCGATGATTCGGTGGTAGGGTAATCGTGATTCGCCTCCTCTCACATCCTCGACTTATTGACGCGGAGCGATGGCTTTCGATTCCAGGCGGCAAGCACCGACTTTGAGTCAGCGGTGTCGTACCTGCGTGCTGGCCATATTCTCTCGCGGCTCCCCTGCACCGGAGCAGGTGGCTGCGTCAAGCTATCCAGAGGCGACGGAACGGTTCACGGTTTGTCTGGTGACTATCGATGTTTGTTTCGGGACGCTGTCAGGGACTCGGAGAGAGTTGTTGTGCAACTACCCATTACTTCCCTCTCAGCACCCCCTTCAAATCACGATATCCGACACATCGAGTGTTCTTCATCGTTTCTGGGTCAGTGGACCACCATCTTATTCCACTGTTGATGGCTTTTGTATGCCAAGGATGAGGTATGTATCGGATCAAACTTTTGCTGGTGCCTGCATTGATTCGTGCACCGCAAGCTCAACATTCCGGTGACCGTCACCCTTCTGCGTAGCGGGCCTATAAATGTTTCTCTTCAGGATCATCATCGATGTCAAAGAGCCTATTAGAGGACCCTTATCCATCGCTGCAGGCCTTCGCAGCTGGTTTCGTGCGAGTATCTGTCCACTGACCCCGGTTGTGTCCCGAAACCAACTGACGGCACACGATTGAAGTCTTGGGATAACTTGTCCACGCTGGGAGAAGGCCAACAAGAGTACGTGTTACATCACGTAACTCCTAGTATCATGGTTTCATATTCCTTTCACAGCGTGTAATGCCTGATGGATGATCTGCGAGGCCTCGTGAGATGGTCAAGTAACACTACGGTTGCTTTTGATGGGGTTGTCATCACACAGCCTTCAGTCAAATCTGAGATTGAGTAGCTTCGGGAGACACTCTTCTCCTGGTTTCAGCAACAGATCACCATCTTACATCACTCAATTGACCAAGCAGGGTATCCTGAAGGTGGAGGATGTCTCCTCTTTTTCTTCCGTGTCTGCGCCGACTCCGGTGTCAAGAGTTACCTCAAATGCGTCGTAGCTGGAGTGTTTGATTAATATTTCCAAGCTCTGGATACGCTGTCACGCGCGATCGTGTACATCATCAAGTAACACCGTGACGGAGATGCTTCTGGCGCCAATAGCGACCAGACCAAAGGACACGATTACCTCAATAAAATAATCTTCGTCCTATATGAACGAAGACCAGGAGGTGATGTTTCAGCAAAAGCCATTCTTCAGGTTCTTCTTCACCTGCATGCAATGGAAGTGAACTCCGGTTCCGCATACTTCCGTCCTTTGTGCCAATTTACCATCAGGTACGTTCGCTGTCATGACGAAGTACCGACATTTTCATCGCTGCTCACTGCAACTTTATAGTGTCACCATTGCAGCCAACCTACTTCCCTGGTTTCGCGTTTTCCTGGTGGAGTCTGATTTCTCACAGGCATTTCATGCCCAACTTGCTCTAATCTGACAACCGTGAGGGCTGGCCCATGTTCCACAAGCTTCTCTTGTCTCTTCAAGTTTTTGGCGCCATTCCTCAAGAAAGCGGACCTTCAGCTTGCCACTTGCGACCTCTACCGGGGCACGCGCTTCGTCGTCTACTTGTTCTCTGTCAAGACAGCGGATACAACTTTAGTCTTTGTGATGACATCCCTCCCCACTGCGCCCAACTCCGCAACATCATTATCAGCGCTTTCCCTCTCATCATTGTCCTCCCTGACCCCCCACCTGCGCAACATCAAATTTGATTCCATTCCCGAAATGGGCCCTATTCATACCATCTCGTCGACCCCCTACTACCTTTCTCTCCTCGCTCAAACATCGATTGAAGTTATCTGTGGTCCCGGGAAGGCACTAAGTTACAATCTTCCCTTATCAGCTCCTCGGTGTGTCGACGCCGTCACAGCGGCAGGGACACGACGGTAACACGACGGGACTCGGAAGACGACAACGAGCACCGCGACGACTCGGACGACGACGAACAACGACGCGAACGCCTGTCCGTTCTTGCTTCTCACGACCAGACAGAAAGTGGTGGATTATTACAAAGTCAGTAGTACTACTGGCCTCATCCAATCCCTCGTTTACGAGTTCTGATCACACTTGCAAACCTCGCATAATACTGTAGAACAGGCAACAAATTTATGTGTACTATGAAGCTTGACGGTCTTGAGTCCGAGCCGCGTTTCGCGTTTTTGTTGGATACACACTCTGGCGCTTATATTTGGATCTCGCTCTCGCAGATAAACAATACATTCATGATAGCACTTGTGTATACGCCTCAGGCCTCAACACCAACCGACATGTCGACTGACGTGACGGCATGCCACATCGCGACGATGTTGATTCGTGACAAGACGACGACGACGACAAGCAACGTCACGACGCCGGCGTGGCGACGAATGCATTTATGATATCGCTGTATAGTATGGCAAGTGACCGCAGTGATACTATGTCTAAGTGAGTGGGTCAATCTTCTTTTGGGTAAAATGTCAGACTCGAGATGACTTTAATACATGACATTGTTTGGACCCATAATTTAGTAACTAACCACATAATGTATAAAGACCCGCACTCACGCATCCTCATGCTCGGCTCCATTCCTCTCCAGTGCTCTCCAAACGTCAGAAGCAATGTCCGACACCGGGGTAGGCAGTTCAAATCACATAGCAACTGGCCGGAAGCGTGCTCATCCTAGTGCGCTGGAGCTCGGACCGAGGAAAAAGCCGTACGTACTCATTCGAGAAAGTGGTGACGTGGTGCTGATGATCGTTCAGGACGACACAGGATCCTTTGGTCCATCATGGTCGCCATTTCGGACGAGCAGTACATGCCTTCTGCAACGTAGTGGTTCTCCTTACCAACGGCATTGTTTTATTATCTGAAGGCTGCGGCGATACAGAAGAGTCGCTCACCCCGGAGTACGTCTCACGGACTCTCACCTTCTGTTTTCTTGATGCTGACGACAACATTTTCTTTCAGCGAAAACAAAGAGTTCGCGGCCTTTCGGGAGTTGCTAAGAATGGTGCCAGGCCTGGAAGCACGACTTATGGCTTCCTCCGAGGAAGAAGTAGTCGAAATTGGTGAATTGGTCAGTTCGTTCACCTAAAGCTTTTTCGTCGTTGAATCTTGTCCACAGATACAAAAGGGGGTGAATGGTGCTCGTGCAGATGACACCAAAGGTATGAAAGCCGCCATCATCGACTGGATTACCCCCAAGGGACAGTCGCTGAATCCCCATATTCCACGTAACGTGAAGTCGGGAAGAGGGTTCAACCATGAGCGTACTGGTGCTCTTTTGTGCCCCGCAGGTCTGGATTGGACGAACATTGAGTGAACCGTTTCAACTTGTAGTCACTGTCCCTGCTATTTCTGACCTCACGCCTTGAATGCAGGACGAGATCGAAGCTTATGAATGGGGAGATCCAAGTTGCAGGAGACCAATGGCCAATATTCTTATATGCAAATTACGCATATGATCCTGAAGACCCATGGAATGGCGCCCTGCGTAGTGGCCTTCTTGTTTCTGTGAGTGGCTCGCATTCATTTTCTATGACATTCGTTTCCTGAATAGCTTTTAGGCTTATAAACACATTTTTACTTCGCCAAGTTCCGTAGAACAGGAGCCAAAGGCCACTCGATCCGGGAATGCACGCATCCACGGGATGCGTTGTGTGACGAAGGCATCCATTGCCTACGTAGCTACGCAGGTTCGCAGGCAACATTTGATACGTTGAAACAATGATTGACACTTTTACTTGTGTACAGGCTCGCTTCAGTCTTACTTCGGCCCAGGTCTTTTCGCGCACTGATCTCATCACAGATTCGGAACGTTTTTACTCCAGCATCACGGAACTGTTGGATGATCCTGCCGAATCTGATGAAGTCGATCAGCTAATGACGTGGTGGAACAGGTTTGTTATCTATGGCTCTCAAGGTTTGCCACCGCGCTGATTCCATCAAACAGACAGATCTTTCCGCTTTATACCACAACGGAACGACTACCATCCAAAAATAGTGCATTGGCGCGAATTCATCAAAAACGAGCAGAACATAATGCCAATCATATTGCCAGGGAAGTCTCGTAAACGACTTCCATGCACTACTCTTAGATTATATCTTTAATATATGTGTCATCATTCTTGGCCCAATGTGAATATACTAAGCTACTCGAGCATCTGTGGTTTCATCGAAGCAGCCGTCGATCGGTTGGCCGCCTGCCACGAAAGTCAAAAGTTACGGATGGTTCGAAAAATGGCAAGATGTAACTAGTAGGAGGTCCGCCAAAGCTGTTCGTATTGTATTGTTCGGGATGAATGATATTTTCATCAAAGGCGGAAGTGTACCGATCGGTCGTTCGAACACCGCAAAGACGGCCATCGCTCATGAGCATCTGAAAGTCGTAACAGATAGGATAGGACTCACTGCGAAACAGGGTAAGATGTAGGAGGTCCGCTGGAACTGTTCGTGTTATTCGGAATGAGTAAAATTCTCATCAAATGGGGAAGTGTACCGATCGGTCGTTCGAACGCCGCTAAGACAGCCATCGCTCGTGAACGTCTGAAAGTCTCAAAAGATAGGTTAGGACTCACTGCGAAAAAGGGTAAGATGTAGGAGGTCCGCTGGAACTGTTCGTGTTATTCGGAATGAGTAAAATTCTCATCAAAGGCGGAAGGGTACCGATCGGTCGTTCGAACGCCACTAAGACAACCATCGCTCGTGAACGTCTGAAAGTCTCAAAAGATAGGTTAGAACTCACTGCGAAAAAGGGTAAAATGTAGGAGGTCCGCCAGAGCTGTTCGTCTTGTGCGGAATGAGTGAAATTTTCATCAAAGGCGGAAGTGTACCGATCGGTCGTCGAACGCCATCAAGACGGCCATCGGTCGTCGACGTCTGAAAGTCACTACAGCTTAGTTAGGACTCACTGTGAAAAATGGTAAGATGTAGGATGTCCGCCAGAGGTGTTCATTTTGTTCCGAATGAATGAGATTTTCGTTGATAGCGGAAGCATTCCAATTGATCGCTAAACGCATCTGCGAGCACAATTCATCATGAGTAGCTGAAAGTTGTAAAGTATATTTTAGCACTTAATTTCCAGAAATTGCACCACAGTTCAGAAATAATCAAAACAAACCGACTGACACACCTGGTCAAGTATGTCAAGTTGATGCAAAGGTATCACGCCTCAACAACTCTGCCGGTGGTGACACCCCATGATCTGTGGCTGTGTCATGATGACATAAAAGATAGACTAGGTTCAAATGATAAACCTAAGTAATGCCATACCATACTCTCACCAATTCCCTGATGTCAACGTTAGAGAATGACCTTGAATAGTATCGTTTGCGGGACATATGAAGAGCTGTCCTTTTCTTTGTTTTGTACATTCACGACACATGGCGGCATTCCAATGACGTCGAACGGAATGGCAGGGTGTGATTAAAACCGCTTCATTCCAAGGATATGATGAGAAGTCCGTAGCTGGGCATGCTGGATTCGTTATAATCAGAGAGCGTAGCATTTAGATGTGTTGCGCACGACAATTGCCATCAGCCTGCCACCTGGGTGTGCCTATCCATCCCGATTTCGTTGACTATGCTCAGTCGGACTTTGACCGATGCATCGAGACTCTTGATCGTCTCGAAAAGATG